>JAXCGZ010000403.1:35000-37500 GCA_037179515.1 Halocaridina rubra | reverse complement strand
CCTTTGCCCTGAATTCATTGTGAAGTTTCAGGATGTTATTTTTCTCAGCTTCAGTCACGCTCTCTGTTTTTGCGGTACAGCTTGTAGATTTGGGCTTGCAAGCCGTGTGGTCAGATGAAAATCCGCTGTAATCTGAGCATCTTGGTTGATTCGCACTTCCTGCTGGTAGCCCTCCACCAGATGAAGGGACAGGTCCTGGGGCAGGGCCAGGTCCTGGGGCAGGGCCAGGTCCTGGAGCAGGAGTAGGACCTGCAGTGAAATTTGTAAGTGTTATTAGATGAGGATATTATGGTTATGGTCAGGGATAAAGCCAAGTTAATGGTTGTTATTAAAGCATCAACATAGACTCTTGAAACTTTTCTTATCTGAGCCAAAAGGGTATTATCTCGCCCAAAAACTTAAAAAAAGTTTTGGTAAAGTAATAAGTGTTATCCTAAGCCTCGAAAGCACTTTCCTTTGGCGTTAGCTACAAACTCCTTTATCAAGAGTGTAAATGTCATCAGAGCAAAACTATTTATTTATTTTTATTCTCGTCAAAATTGAAATGACTGAACTCTAGGCAAGCTTTCAACTTATCTGCAAACCAAAGGGATGTGAAGTAGCTACATAATATAAAAACCAAAACACATAAATAATGGTATCATGGTATAGATATCTATTTCATGAGTTAGAATTTGTCTGGCCCATTGTCTATAAAATAAACAAGAAAAGTAAATCAATTCCAAAATGGAATAGGTATTATAAAGAACAATTAAATCATGATTGAAGTGGAATCTAGGAGAGAGAGAGAGAGAGAGAGAGAGAGAGAGAGAGAGAGAGAGAGAGAGAGAGAGAGAGAGAGAGAGAGAGAGAGAGAGAGAGAGAGAGAGAGAGAGAGAGAGAGAGAGAGAGAGAGAGAGAGAGAGAGAGAGACTAGTTCATGGATTTGAAAAAAAACAAATAATTCTATTATGTTCCAATTAGTGAAGGAGTTTGCAGGTACTTTTATATTTCTTGTCGTGAATGACATTTGATTTTTTTTTTATATTCAAAATCTTAGTGGCCCTATTATCAGCAGCATGAAAATCGATAGAAAAATAATACCATCAAACCTGAGGAATCTGAACAAGTACAGAAGGGAGTGTATCGCGCTGTTATGGAGCTAATTTTCTTGCTCTGCTTCGTACACACTAGCTCCAAGCACCTTTCAGGGAGACTGTAAACAGTCTCCCCCGCCTTGAATTTTCTCTTGTTGAACTTGCATATTTTGCGTCCTCCTTTGGCTCTATTCACCTTAGAAGATTTTCTCCAATTACCCCAGTTATTTGAAGAGGGAACCTGTCCTCCCCATAAACCAAAAAGAAAGCTCTCAACTGGTTTCGATCTCTTACGTCGATCACCGCTTTCAGAAATAGGGGGGAATTCTTTCACTTCATCCACTTTATCAGGAATCTTCCGGGAGTGTCCACCAAACGGATGAATTTCGCGTTTTCCCACATGATTCAGTCCAGGATTCTGCTCCACAACTGGAAAATTCCTTCTATAAGTGGCAGTGGCAGACCTGGCGCTGAAATTACAGGTACAAGAGGAGAGATCTTGAGGAATAACCATCAGTTCCACTTGTTTCTTAGATACTTTGCCATTTTTCTTTACTTTGGGTTGGCATTCGATGGTAGTGCAGACTTCAGGCAGAGATACGACAGTCTGTAAGACAAGGGAATGGCAGTATTATCCTCATATTCATGGCAAGTAGGTGACCACGGTGGTGTCATGTATAAGTGGGACGATAGGAATATTGTATGCAGTCCTCATTTTCCACCCACATTTTCTCATGGATCAGTTGTCGGATTCAGCACACTGAAAGGCTGAAAAGCCTACCTGGAAGGGGAAACTTTTAATCTCGTGGTACATAATTACGTAATTTAATCAGTCAAGGATGACTCTCTTCAAACATTTTGTTGTACCTTGTCAAATATTAACTTTACATGCGAAACAAATAATTGCTCTGGATATTTCTGGAGATTTAGTTAAGAATCCAAATTTAATTAACTGAATTGATTATTAAAATACTTACTTGTCCTTTGGTATATTTGACTCCATTAAAACTGCAAATTCGTGCACCGGAGACTTTTGCAGTCAACGCTTGAATAGGAATAAAATATGCATTAATAATGAATTTGCTTTGAAGATATGTAAAAAAGAAAAAAAAAAGAATAGCTCATGACATATTACTGAGTTACATAAATAAACATAAGAACTGGTTTACAAGCAATTATGAATATTATAGTATAATTGATTTCGTCCATAGCAATTGCAAAAACTTAGAAAATTGACAATAAAATGATCGGGATAGGACTATTTGGCGACGCCGTTTTGGAGCGGCCCTTTTGGCGCCTGGAATAGCGCCTTGACTAAATAGAAAATTGGTTAATCAACATTAACCTAACCAAGGTTAGGTTAGCTTAGGCTAGATTAGGTTAGTGTTATTAAACTTATTTTCTCTCTAGTAAAGGCGCCATTC
>JAXCGZ010000403.1:15000-20000 GCA_037179515.1 Halocaridina rubra | reverse complement strand
TATATATATATATATATATTATATATATATATATATATATATATATATATATATATATATATATATATATATATATATATATATATATATATATTATATATATATATATATATATATATATATATATATATATATATATATAAGGAAACTGAGGAACAGGGTGTGTGATGCTCTATCCAGAGGTGATTTTAGACATTCCAAGAAATTTCGAGTTTTACTCCAGAACCTGAGATGGGTAATGAAGGAAATGTAGAAGCATGGCCTGCGATGTCCTGTTCATGGAAGGTTTTTACATCCCTGGAATTTTCGAGACTTACTCAGATAACCAGAAGCCATTAGGAAAATTGAGGAAACAGAGTGTGTGATGCTCTATCCATAAGAGATTCTGACATTCCAGGCTTTCTCCAATTCTATTCCTGACCCAGATATATATGTCTGTGATGTCCTGTCAATAGGAGATTTCTGACATTCCTAGAGGACTCGAGTTCTACTTCCGACCCAGAGGTAGGTAAAGAAGGAACTGAGGAACATGGCCTGTGATGTCCTGTACATAGGATCAGAGTGCGTGATGTTCTAACCAGAGGAGATTTCTGACAGTTCAGGAGGTCTCGAGTTCTACTTCCGACCCAGAGGTAGGTAAAGAAGGACTTGGAGGAACATGGTTTGTGATGTCCTGTCCATGGGAGGTTCTTGACATCCCAGAAGATTTCACGTTCTACTCCCGAATAAATAAGAGGTAAATCAGGGAGAATATGGACGAACAGAGGTACATGAAGCCCTGATCTGAGGAGAAATCTGACATTTAAGGGATGTGAGAAGCGTGATGGAGTGATTTGAAAGGGCGCGAAGTAAAGTGTGTATATTATCTGCTTTGACATCATCAGGGAGTGAATCTATACCCTATGATATGAGCTGGATTAATCCATGGAAACTTGAGACATGAATTTAGCAATACTATAAACATAGGTCTCATGTTATCAACGTTATATGAATACGTTCATATATTGATTATGAGAAAGTGACCTGAGAGATATATTTATCATTTTCATTTCGTTATTAGTGATTTTAACTACTAATTTTACTCGTGTTCCCATGCATATGTGTTCTTCCGTAGGTCAAAAAACAATGTTTCATAATAAATTTGCGTTATAAAGCTAAAAATTAAAAAAAAATTCTCTCGAAACAGTGATTTATGCTTGAAGAAAGTACCACATTTGAGTGTGATTGGTGAGTTTTATTCAAGTGAAGAATTGAACTTCTGATTCCTTGAGTTCATCCTCTCTCTCCTCTTTCTCTCTCTCTCTCTCTCTCTCTCATCTCTCTCTCTCTCTCTCTCTCTCTCTCATCTCTCTCTCTCTCTCTCTCTCTCCTCTCTCTCTCTCTCTCTCCTCTTCTCTCTCTCTCTCTCTCTCTCTGTGTGTGTGTGTGTGTGTGTGTGTGTGTGTGTGTGTGTGCGTGTGTGTGTGGCTGTGTGTGTGTGTGTGTGTGTGTGTGTGTGTGTGTGTATGTGTGTGATTACCTAATCGTGATTACCTAATTGTGTTTACGGGAAAGAGCCCAAAGCTCGTATCTTCCCGTCTCCTGATCGGTTCCATTTTTAGACTTAGTGATACTTATCATACCTGTCCTTAAAACTATGGATTGAGATAGCATTAACTACCTCCTCGCTTAACGAATTCCAATTATCAACTACTCTTACACTGAAAAAGTATTTCCTTACATCCTGCAAACAAGTTTTCTTACGAAGCTTCAAACTATGACCTCTAGTTCTAGAGTCAGCCATATCGAAATATCGATCCCTATCCACTCTATCATAACCATGAAGGAATTTAAAGACTGTCACCATATCCCCCCTTACTCTTCTAGCTTCGAGTGATGGCAAGTCTAATTCCCTCAGCCTCTCATCATAACCGAGATTGCGTATTTCTGGCACCAGTTTCGTGGCATGTCTTTGAACTTTCTCAAGCTTAGCTATGTGCTTTTTCAAGTGCGGATTCAAAAGGGGGCTGCATATTCGAGTTTTGGCCTCACATAGGTTACATAAATATTTCTGAACATTTCCTTGTCCATGTGCCTGAAGGCTACCCTTACATTTGATAAGAATGCATATGCTGCCCTTACTACGCCATTTATATGTATTTCTGGAGACAAATCTGCCAGTATGTTTACTCCTAGATCTCTCTCATTTTCTGTCTCTTGAAGTTGTACTCCAGCCACCGAGTAGTCAAGCTTGGGCCTTCTTGCACTTGTACCCATTCTCATTACCTTACATTTTGAGGTATTGAATTTCATTAGCCACTTTTCTGACCACTCATGCAGATTATTTAGATCCTGCTGGCTAGTACAGTGGTAACGCGCTGGCTTCGCATTCACGAGGTCGAAAGATCGGTCCCCGTCCAAGACCGAGAGTTTAAGCTGTTTACTGGCAGGAACTGCTGTGGGTGGACATCACAGTGGGGGGTTGGGGCTTGTCCTGACTGACGAATACCCATTGTAAAATGGAAATAAAGTTTATTTTTTTTATTTTTTTTTTTTTTCCTGAAGTTCTCTACCATTGTTCTCGTTTTTTACTTTCTTCACAATCTTTGCATCATCTGCAAACATATTCATGAATGAATTTACAGACTCTGGTAGGTCATTTACATATACAAGGAACAAAAGTGGCCCTAAAACTGAACCCTGTGGAACTCCACTACTAACTCTTCTCCATTCAGACACTGAGTGTCTTACTCTAACTCTCTGTTCCCTTCCTTCTAAGTAAGTTTTTATCCATTCCAAGACATTTCCACCTATTCTAGCCATTGAGTGCAGCTTCCTAATAAGTCTCCCATGTGGAACAGTGTCAAACGCTTTCTGGAAGTCTAGGAATATGCAATCTGCCCAGCCCTCTCTTTCCTGTAAGATTTGGCTTACCTCATCATAAAATTCTAATAAGTTTGTTACTGTTGATCTTCCTTCTCTGAAGCCATGTTGCCTCACTGACAAAAAGTTGAAGGATTCCAAGTGAAGAGAGATATGTTTCCTTAGTAGTTTCTCCATAAGTTTGCAAACTATGCTGGTCAAGGAAACTGGTCTATAGTTCAGAGCCGTATCCCTCCTTCCCTTTTTGAAGATAGGTATCACATTTGCTTGTTTCCAGCATCTTGTGTGGCTGTGTGTGTGTGTGTGTGTGTGTATCTGTCTGTCTGTCTGTTTGTGTCAGCATATTCCTTCTTTCTTCTCCATTGGAGGGGACAAGAATTCCCTCTCCGTACCCCCTTGCTTGTTGTAAAAGTCAACTACATCGGGAGAAGGGAGAGAATTCTTTATCCTCCTGCGAAGAGTCAAGATACGCAAGGGGGTTCTGTTGAGACAACTCCAACCAGGATTCTTTCGGTAGGGAAGGCGATATATACTGCGTCGGTGAAAAGATGGATTGATGTGTTAGTACTGAGAGAAACAAAGGTGAATAGCTGTGAGCTTTGACTTGGCCTTCATCACCTCTAGAATGGGGGTCATGGACCTGGTACATAGCCAGGATGTATAGATCGATGCCTGGCATGACACTGTATTATCTGATACAAAAGGCATATGAATTGATTTTATATTAGATTTGGTCAAACATCCCGATGTATTAATCTTATATAAATATAAATATATGTTAGTGCATTAAAAGTGTGTGTATATATATATATATATATATATATATATATATATATATATATATATATATATATATATATATATATAGTATATATATATACACACACACACACACATATATATATATATATATATATATATATATATATATATATATATATATATATATATATTATATATATATATATATATATATATATATATATATATATATATATATATATATATATATATATATATATATGCATATACATATACATATACATATGCATATACATATACATATACATATACATATAGCTATACATATATATATATATATATATATATATATATATATATATATATATATATATATATATATATATATAAACATGGTAGAAAGAAAGAAAAAGAGAAAGATAAGGAAAGAGAGAGAGAGAGAGAGAGAGAGAGAGAGAGAGAGAGAGAGAGGAGAGAGAGAGAGAGAGAGAGAGAGAGAGAGAGAGAGAGAGAGAGAGAGAGAGAGAGAGAGAGAGAGAGAGAGAGAGAGAGAGAGAGAGAGAGAGATAATAATCGATGTTAATTAAGTCTTAAATCTAATTCTCAAAACGAGAGTCAAAATAAATATTAACCCAATATATATGCAACGCAAATTATACATAATGCCTGCTGCCAGTCATTATGATATACTAAATATATAAACATCTGACTGTATTGCTGTATGAATGAATATATAATGAGTGTGTACTTGGCATACATAAAGTCGCAATTTATAAATAATGAGACGGAACAAAAAATTAATGGATCTACTTTACTACATAGGCAATATGCGCTTTTTACGTATTTGACTTGTAGGTAAATTATCCGTATAGCTCCTAATAGACCTCTTTTTTTTTGGGGGGGGAGTTAATTATATCGGTCTTCCAACAAGAAAGTGGAAGACCCTGCTCATAGCGTGTGCTAGAAGTAATATATAGATACAGTAGGTCAGTGATCGACGAAGAAACCAGTTGGATTATTTTCAATCTCTCCTTATCTACAACTGTAATATTTTTGGCTAAAGTTCTTCTTCATTTTCATCTTCTTTGAACTCAATATCTCTTGATTCAGGTGAGCAAATACAATGCAAAAACAAGCAAGAATTAATTCCAGATAGATATAAAACAAGGTTAGAACTTGTGTCAAAGTTGAAGTTGAGTATTTAATTGCATTCTACTCTATTAGGAGTTTCATGTTCTCTGCGTTATATCACCTGCATTTCCTTGAAATACATATATAGCAACATATGTAAATAAAGGTCATGCACCTCTTGATGTAAATAAATAGCCAATCATAAATTTAAATTACAGTTGGTTTAATATCATCTGTACCTTTCG
>JAXCGZ010000403.1:0-10000 GCA_037179515.1 Halocaridina rubra | reverse complement strand
GCTCAAGGGCCGGTATTAGAGAACATCAACCTTACAGCCACAGAGGTATGCAAGGCGCTGATGGATTTAGATGTTCATAAAGCTACAGGTCCTGATGACATATCCCCTCATGTGCTTAAAAAATGCGCAAACACAATATCAGTGGCACTAAGTATCATATTTAAGGAGTCATTGGAGTCGGGGGAGATTCCAAGATGCTGGAAACAAGCAAATGTGATACCTATCTTCAAAAAGGGAAGGAGGGATACGGCTCTGAACTATAGACCAGTTTCCTTGACCAGCATAGTTTGCAAAGTTATGGAGAAACTACTAAGGAAACATATCTCTCTTCACTTGGAATCCTTCAACTTTTTGTCAGTGAGGCAACATGGCTTCAGAGAAGGAAGATCAACAGTAACAAACTTATTAGAATTTTATGATGAGGTAAGCCAAATCTTACAGGAAAGAGAGGGTTGGGCAGATTGCATATTCCTAGACTTCCAGAAAGCGTTTGACACTGTTCCACATGGGAGACTTATTAGGAAGCTGCAATCAATGGCTAGAATAGGTGGAAATGTCTTGGAATGGATAAAAACTTACTTAGAAGGAAGGGAACAGAGGGTTAGAGTAAGACACTCAGTGTCTGAATGGAGAAGAGTTAGTAGTGGAGTTCCACAGGGTTCAGTTTTAGGGCCACTTTTGTTCCTTGTATATGTAAATGACCTACCAGAGTCTGTAAATTCATTCATGAATATGTTTGCAGATGATGCAAAGATTGTGAAGAAAGTAAAAAACGAGAACAATGGTAGAGAACTTCAGGAGGATCTAAATAATCTGCATGAGTGGTCAGAAAAGTGGCTAATGAAATTCAATACCTCAAAATGTAAGGTAATGAGAATGGGTACAAGTGCAAGAAGGCCCAAGCTTGACTACTCGGTGGCTGGAGTACAGCTTCAGGAGACAGAAAATGAGAGAGATCTAGGAGTAAACATATTGGCAGATTTGTCTCCAGAAATACATATAAATGGCGTAGTAAGGGCAGCATATGCATTCTTATCAAATGTAAGGGTAGCCTTCAGGCACATGGACAAGGAAATGTTCAGAAATATTTATGTAACCTATGTGAGGCCAAAACTCGAATATGCAGCCCCCTTTTGGAATCCGCACTTGAAAAAGCACATAGCTAAGCTTGAAAAAGTTCAAAGACATGCCACGAAACTGGTGCCAGAAATACGCAATCTCGGTTATGATGAGAGGCTGAGGGAATTAGACTTGCCATCACTCGAAGCTAGAAGAGTAAGGGGGGATATGGTGACAGTCTTTAAATTCCTTCATGGTTATGATAGAGTGGATAGGGATCGATATTTCGATATGGCTGGCTCTAGAACTAGAGGTCATAGTTTGAAGCTTCGGAAGAAAACTTGTTTGCAGGATGTAAGGAAATACTTTTTCAGTGTAAGAGTAGTTGATAATTGGAATTCGCTAAGCGAGGAGGTAGTTAATGCTACCTCAATCCATAGTTTTAAGGACAGGTATGATAAGTATCACTAAGTCTAAAAATGGAACCGATCAGGAGACGGGAAGATACGAGCTTTGGGCTCTTTCCCGTAAACACAATTAGGTAATCACAATTAGGTAATCACACACACACACACACACACACACACACACACACACACACACACACACACACCTAAGTAAAAGGAGAGAGGCAGAGAGAGACTATGAGAGGGACATCACCAGGAAGGCTAAAGAAAATCCCAAGCTTTTCCACAGCTTTATCAGAGGAAAACTGAAGGTAAAAGAACAGGTTTTAAGGTTAAAGAGAGCGGATGGAAGCATCACTGAGACGGATGAAGAGATCTGCAAAGAATTGAACAAGGAGTTTCAGTCAGTATTTACAGTAGAAAATACCCCACCCCCTCAGATTGCAGTGATAGAAGCTCAAGGGTCAGTATTAGGGAACATCAACCTTACAGCCACAGAGGTATGCAAAGCGCTGATGGATTTAGATGTTCATAAAGCTACAGGTCCTGATGACATATCCCCTCATGTGCTTAAAAAATGCGCAAACACAATATCAGTGGCACTAAGTATCATATTTAAGGAGTCACTTGAGTCGGGGGAGATTCCAAGATGCTGGAAACAAGCAAATGTGATACCTATCTTCAAAAAGGGAAGGAGGGATACGGCACTGAACTATAGACCAGTTTCCTTGACCAGCATAGTTTGCAAACTTATGGAGAAACTACTAAGGAAACATATCTCTCTTCACTTGGAATCCTTCAACTTTTTGTCAGTGAGGCAACATGGCTTCAGAGAAGGTAAATCAACAGTAACAAACTTATTATAATTTTATGATGAGGTAAGCCAAATCTTACAGGAAAGAGAGGGCTGGGCAGACTGCATATTCCTAGACTTCCAGAAAGCGTTTGACACTGTTCCACATGGGAGACTTATTAGGAAGCTGCAATCAATGGCTAGAATAGGTGGGAATGTTTTGGAATGGATAAAAACTTACTTAGAAGGAAGGGAACAGAGGGTTAGAGTAAGACACTCAGTGTCTGAATGGAGAAGAGTTAGTAGTGGAGTTCCACAGGGTTCAGTTTTAGGGCCACTTTTGTTCCTTGTATATGTAAATGACCTACCAGAGTCTGTAAATTCATTCATGAATATGTTTGCAGATGATGCAAAGATTGTGAAGAAAGTAAAAAACGAGAACAATGGTAGAGAACTTCAGGAGGATCTAAATAATCTGCATGAGTGGTCAGAAAAGTGGCTAATGAAATTCAATACTTCAGAATGTAAGGTAATGAGAATGGGTACAAGTGCAAGAAGGCCCAAGCTTGACTACTCGGTGGCTGGAGTACAACTTCAAGAGACAGAAAATGAGAGAGATCTAGGAGTAAACATACTGGCAGATTTGTCTCCAGAAATACATATAAATGGCATAGTAAGGGCAACATATGCATTCTTTTCAAATGTAAGGGTAGCCTTCAGGCACATGGACAAGGAAATGTTCAGAAATATTTATGTAACCTATGTGAGGCCAAAACTCGAATATGCAGCCCCCTTTTGGAATCTGCACTTGAAAAAGCACATAGCTAAGCTTGAAAAAGTTCAAAGACATGCCAGGAAACTGGTGCCAGAATACGCAATCTCAGTTATGATGAGAGGCTGAGGGAATTAGACTTACCATCACTCGAAGCTAGAAGAGTGAGGGGGGATATGGTGACAGTCTTTAAATTCCTTCATGGTTATGATAGAGTGGATAGGGATCGATATTTTGATATGGCTGGCTCTAGAACTAGAGGTCATAGTTTGAAGCTTCGTAAGAAAACTTCTTCGCAGGATGTAAGGAAATACTTTTTCAGTGTAAGAGTAGTTGATAATTGGAATTGGCTAAGCGAGGAGGTAGTTAATGCTATCTCAATCCATAGTTTTAAGGACAGGTATGATAAGTATCACTAAGTATAAAATGGAACCGATCAGGAGATGGGAAGATACGAGCTTTGGACTCTTTCCCGTAAACACAATTAGGTAATCACAATTAGGTAATCACACACACACACATAAACACTCAGTGATGAAGCAGTCACGTGCTCACAGACTATGAAGTATAGGGTGAAATTATGATATATCTTTATGTAATATTAAATGCCTGCATCCTATTAGCCAATGTTGTAGGAAATCAAGCAATATACAGAGTCAGAGTCAGGAAAAGCATACTGTCGTAAACAAAGTCAAAACAGCTCCAAGTCTCCAAGAGGCCAGTGAGATACAGCAACCCCGTATGACCCAAAACCTAGTTGCTAAATTTTAATTCCTGATTATTGTGTCAAAAAAGTCCCCATGCTAACTGGGGCGGACACAGACATATAAAGGGGTAAGAAGCTGGATGCTCATCTTAAGCTCCGTGGTTGAGAAATTTGGTACCTAAAGAAGCATAGGAAATGCACAAGATTAAAGCTATTTATAAGCGGCGAGAGAAGGCAATAAATAGCGAAAAATTAATATATTTTACACATGATTGACGCAACCAATACTCACTGATAACTTTATTTCCGTTTTTCGAAGGTACTGATTCGTCTTGCGAGCTTATGACATTCACGCCCTACCATGTAAACACTTACCAACCCATAGTTGTCTATGCAGCTGGATGGAAGGTTTACCGACGACACAGACTATACGTAAGTATTCAGAATGCGTTCTTTTAAACACCTACAAGACGGCGGTAAGTACCCAATACTCACAGGTTATATCATTCTCTACACAATCTTTCTTTTAAAATCCTACAAGACCCAATACTTACAGGATATAACTCCCTGTACATGAAGGCCACAATGCTCCTTGTGAAGAGGGTGGCTGAGTCAAACAAACAAACAAACATTTATTTTCATTCTTGTACAATGGTTATTCTTCTAAAAGTAAAAGTAACTTATAAGTAGACATTTAATTGAACTAATAAGTAAGAGGGTAATAAATACAGTTAAATTAAATGTAGGTTTCCTAGAAAATAATAATGATGCGATAAAAATGTTAACAATAATGTTAATAATAAAGTAGTAATAATAACACTCGATACAGTATCATTATTATTGGCATCATCACCATATTTGTTTTCCTTACAGTGAGAATAATTAGTTATTAACTTAGTGAACAGAGAAGTCGGTATCAGTTTGCACATAGAGAGATTAGTGTTAAAGGAAATTGCATTCAATCATTAAGTTTAGTTTTTGTGTGAGCAGCAACTATTTGTCCAAAAGAAAACTATATAGTTTGCATTTGAAAGCTCTGAAGGAGGATGCATTTTTAAGATGCTCTGGAATATTGTTCCAGAGTGTTGGCCCTTTAATGGTGATCATCTTTGAACCTGCTTCTGAGTTTGTTCTCTGAATAAAGAGCTCACTGTTCTGTCTTATGTTGCTTCCCCTTATATCCCTGACTGTTTTTAAATCAAATAGCCAGCTAGGATAACGATGGTCCAAAATTTTGTATACAAAAACATAAATAGTATAAGCGACCTTGTTTTCTACCCACAGCCACCCAAGTTTATTGAGAGCTGGTGTGATGTGGTCATATTTTCTTATTCCTCCCAGGGCAACTCGAGCTGCAAAATTAATAAGCTTCTGTATTCTGTTTATCTGAATCTTAGTGGTAGCTCCCCACAGTTGTGCAGTAATTAATGTGACTTAGAGCTAGAGATTCAACAACAGTTATTCGAGTGGTAGTCTCAAAATTGTCTTTTATACGTGATAAGTACACTAATGTTCCTGTAACCTTTTTGCATACTTTATCTATGTGGGAATCAAACAACATGTACTTATCAAAGTGAATTCCTAGGTTTTTGACTGTTTTGCTAGGTGTAATAATATTGCCGCAAAAATTAATTGTTGTGTTTCCTGGAATTTGTGCTATATGGAATCTTGAACCAATACACATGCATTGTGATTTACTTTCATTAATTAACAGTCCAATATCTTGAAAATAGGTTTTAATTTTTGACAGAGTGTTTTCTGCTCTTAAGATTAGCTCTGGGAGATTATTAATCTCACCACTAAGGAGTAGTTGAGTGTCATCTGCCTATTGTACGACTAGACAGTCAGAAATGAAAGAAGATAGATCATTTACGTAAATGGAAAAGAGGATAGGACCAAGTACTGATCCCTGTGGAACACCAAATGATGCATTTTTTGGCATAGAGATTATGTTGTTATGACGTATAGACTGTTTGCGATTAGATAGATACTCTCTAAACCAGCTCGGATCAATATTTAGGTTAGTACATTTACTTATAAGATTACCAGGGTCTTCCTAAGATGGGAAATTCTAAATCACCTCGCTCCACCTCATTAAATTAAATTTTACGATACTCAGAGGGAACATGGAGGTGGTATTCCATTTCCAAACACCTAAAGGAGGGACGAAAATAAGGAGTACGAGAAAAATAGAAAGAGAACTATGGGAGACAGAGCACACTAAACTCATTTGGAGAGAATCAACCCAAGTATGTTGGACGAAGACATGGAAATGGGGGGGGGATTAGGGTTTGATGCCTTTCCTAGCGCCCAGCTGTGGGATGAAACCCACGTTAGTTACTTCCCGGCACACGAGCTGAACCAATGAACTGAACTTCTTTAAAATTTTCAAGTCGAGGATGCAGAAGGGACTGTAAGCAGGTTTTTATCGGTTTTACGTCACGGACTCCCTATTCTACTAAGAGCTATTAGATGCCTTTTTGAGAAGGAATTTAGTTTTGGCATGCGTCAGCTCAGCCCGGAGGAGGTGGGATAGAATTCTTCCTCCGTGTTCCCCTGCGTGTCGTAAGAGTCAACTAAATGGGGCGGATTGAGGAAACTGGGAATCCCTACCTCTGTATCTTCTCTTCTTAAAAGAATATTTTGCTTTGACTCAGCCACTCCCCTTATAATGGGAAAAATGGTTCATGTTTAAAATATAGATGCCTGTCATGAAATTCTGAGCTAAAAAAAAAAAAAAATAGTGTAATGAGTCGTGGTTCGTGTTCCTTCTGCAGGATGCTTGCGCCTCCGACCCATGCCCTCAAGGAAGCGTTTGTGTTCAGTATGATCAACCTCTATTTGAGAGGTTCCGCGAAGACCTGGATTTCTACATGTGTTCTAGGGCTCCGTGGTACTTGAACGAAGTCTCCAATGGCAGAAACAGTTAGTAAAAGATCACTAATGAATTCAAGTGTTGAAAATGTCTGGTACATTTTGGCTCCGGCATTTTGGTGGCACTATTTTGGGGCCGCTGCTGTTTAGGCGCCGCTCTTTTGGCGCTAAGCTGCTTTTGGATTGCCCTTTTGGCACTATGCAAGCTAAGCTAAGCTAAGCTTACCTACCTAAACTAACCTAACATAGCCCAGCCATACCAGCTCAGTGCCAAAAAGTGTAACTCCAAAATAGTTTAGCCCCAAAAGAGCAACGCCAAAAGGGCGGCGCAAAAGGATGGCGCCAAATAGTCTCATTCCATAAAAAATTATATTCTTCATTCTTTGACATGCTTTTAAGATAACCGATGTAGCAAATTATCATTTTGATTTCGTATATCTATACATTACTCTCACGTCTCAAAACATAATTCGCTGTTTTCGTTTCATTCATATTTTCTCCATGTTTATTCCAGAACATTTCTATGCACCCCTGAAGCATGTGAAACTGAAACACTTGTACTCAATTACACACACCTTTACGTCAAAAACATCTCATATAACCATTTCTAATGCTTTTTTTTTTTTTTTTTTTTTTGGTGACGGTGAAGAAAATAGTCGCAGAGGAGTGACTGCCTTTGGATGACGCTGTCTTCATGTAACTTATTTTTTCTTCTTTTTCTCCTCTCGCAGAATGCAAAATGCAGATGTACTATGACTCGGATCTTCTACCTTTCAACATGAATTATTTTGGTGTGTCCGAACCTTACTATACAGCATTTAGTAAATGCATTCAAAATGACTGCGTGTGTGTGATGTGCCTTGGATATGAGGGCAATGGTGAGTAATTACATACAATTACATACTATATTTTTTCTACCTGATATATACAAATCAATCCTGCATTGAACAGAGGCTGGAAAATTCTTTACTTCTTTTGTGGTATTTCATTGGCAAATTTAAGATACAGATAAATAAAAGACTTCTTCTTTCTACCTGATGTAAACAAATTAATACCACCTTAAACAGAGGTTGAAAATTTATTTTTTTCTATGGCAATTTATTGGCAAATTTAGATTGTAAATGAAAAATATCAAGTGACAATATTCATATCAAATTCAAAAGTAGTATTTTGCTTGTACTTAAATGTAAATCAAAGTTGAATTTTTATGTTGTGCTCAAATTTGGGTTATATTTATTACTTTTCTGCATAGAAAAACTAGGAAACAAACACCTGAAAAGACAGCAACCTTGAATCTATGCTGTAAAGTTATATTTTTGCTTTAGCTCAAAAAATATATATATATATATATAAAAAAAGAATTCCGGCTACGCTTAAGTGAATCCATGACTTAAATATAAAATTTTGCTCTTAGTTTATCGTTTTATTTGTGAACTAGATAATATGAACTTTTCAACCGTTACTTCATTGGATCTGAGATTTATAATATATATTTTTCCTTTAGCCAACGACTTAGACCAGTGCATTCGACATATGAATATTTTCAACCTTGCTCAAATCAAATCACAGTCTGGAGTGACAAGTTCATAATGCAGATAGAATTCATGTTTCATGTGCCATCATTTTTAAAAGGTGAATGGTCAGGGTCAAGAAAATACTGTGTGCTCATTTTGTTAAATTTTTTCCGCAGAAAATTGTTACATGAAATCGGGCAACGATTTGTCTGGTGGAAATGTGGCCAATAACCCTGGTTTCATTCTCTGGTGTCCAGTGTGTCGGTAAACAAAGCCTCATCTTCTTCTTCAGGATTTTTCGGCATATATTGAAGCTTACATTGAGATATTAAACAACATTATTTGACACTTCCGTGGAATAGAATTATGATATTTTGTCGATTAGTCTAAGTGTTATTATTATTATTATTATTATTATTATTATTATTATTATTATTATTATTATTATTATTATTATTATTATTATTATTATTATTATTATTATTATTATTATTATTATTATTATTATTATTATTATTATTATTATTATTATTATTATTATTATTATTATTATTATTATTATTATTATTATTATTATTATTATTATTATTATTATCATTATTATTATTATTATTATTATTATTATTATTATTATTATTATTATTATTATTATTATTATTATTATTATTATTATTATTGTTATTATTATTATTATTATTATTATTATTATTAGTATTATAATTATTATTATTATTATTATTATTATTATTATTATTATTATTATTATTATTATTATTATTATTATTATTATTATTATTATTATTATTATTAATATTATTATTATTATTATTATTATTATTATTATTATTATTATTATTTTTATTGTTAATATTATTATTATTATTATTATTATTATTATTATTATTATTATTATTATTATTATTATTATTATTATTATTATTATTATTATTATTATTATTATTATTATTATTATTATTATTATTATTAATATTAGTCACCGTGGCTCAAACGGTAGTGTCCGCGACTCTGAGGCGTCAGGTCGAGGGTTCGCGCCCCGTCACGGTCTGAGGTTAGCAAGGGAATGCACTCAGGGTAACGATTACATCTGCCAAAACAAGTCCTTCGCAAGAAGGCAACCGTCCTAGCCTTTGGTTGAAAAGGGAATCCGTGACGTAAAACCGGAACAACAACAATTATTATTATTATTATTATTATTATTATTATTATTATTATTATTATTATTATTATTATTATTATTATTATTATTATTATTATTATTATTATTATTATTATTATTATTATTATTATGCTCATAACTTAGTGAGGAAAATATAAAAGAAAATATAGAATAAGAAAAATGATACTGGCATTATTCCACTATAATCTGAAAAAAAATATCATCAAAGTCTGTTTAATAAAGATTTATTTGAGCCAAGTTTAAATTTCTGAAGCTCCATCAATCAAAGACCACAGCAAGGCAAGTCAATCCACTTACGAGTGGTATCTGGAATCAAACTACTTGTATAAATAAGTATGTACACAATGTGCGCACTGTACATTCTTCCCAGGTCGTAGTTCATCCCCTCCCTAGTTCTTTCTATAGCTATAATTCCTCCCCACGTATGAGTATGTACACATTGTGCACAATGCACATTCTTCCCAGGTCATATTTCATCCACTCATTTACTGTGAATTCCTACTCATATTTTCCCTTAGCTATAATTCCTTCCCCATATATGCGTATGTACACATTGTGAACACTGTACATTCTTCCCTAGTTCATAGTTCATCCTCTGCCTGAAATTCTTCCCCAATTACCAATTAGCTAAAATTCTTCCCAATATATACGAGTATAAATATTATTACGAGTGTGAC
>JAXCGZ010000402.1:67500-73393 GCA_037179515.1 Halocaridina rubra | reverse complement strand
TGTGTTTACGATACTATTATTATTATTATTATTATTATTATTATTATTATTATTATTATTAATGTTATTACGATCGTTATTAATAATATTGGTAGCAATAGAAGTTTCTTCTTCTTCTTTTTCTTCTTCTGCTTATTCTTATTCTTCACCTCGTTATTATTATTATTATTATTATTATTATTATTATTATTATTATTATTATTATTATTATTATTATTATTATTAAAATGAGAAGTACAGGACTTCCATTACTAGTCATTATAAAAGTTCATCCTCAGAAAAGTACTGTTTCACCATAATCCCCACACATCTGATGATGTACTTTCTGACCCTTCTGAGTCGACAGGGTATGGTGATTTCGCGAATTATACCACTGTACTCTTCTTTGTATATTTTCTTCCTGAGTAAGATCCTAAAGATGAACACCACATGGCCGAGTGTGCAAATAAATAATGCATAAATGATAAAGCAGAGGTAGAGACTATATACCTACCATATAGCCGGGATCCAAACCCCCTCTCCAATCACGTGGACTCAGTGATCTCCACGTAATGGCTTTAGGAAATCACCGAACCCCCAAATTGATTGCCCAATTTCATCGGTATCGGTCCTGGACCACTAACGAACCCGGGATCAGTCTATTTTCAGCCCCAGATCCTCATACTTACTGCGCCACCAAAAAAAAAAAAAAAAAAAAAAGATTTTCATTTCTTTTCTATGGAGCTTAAGCAATAAGTAAGAGAATATCTTTCAACACACTTTAAGCCCTGAAGATGGACCTTATATGGTCGAAAGCGCAAATAAATAAGTATATTGATAAATAAGAACAATAAAATTAAGAAAAAATAATTTTCTCTTGGATTTTAGCATTGAGGGAAGGTTGATCTGGCAACACTGTGGGCCTTGATGATGAGCCCCAATTGGTCGAAAGCTTTAAAAAAAAAACTTGTTAAATTTATCTTCGTTGGTTTCATTCAAAACTCGTGTCCGGCTGCCCTGCGCACAATGGTCGTACAGTGACTGTGCAGTATGCTTGTTTGTGTGTGTGTGTGTGTTTTTCAGTTGAGTTGTGAAAATCATGCTACGATTTATTCGTCCTTTGAGGTCAACCTCTTGCGCAGTGTTAGCAGAGCTGTGTTTTACGATCTCTCTCTCTCTCTCTCTCTCTCTCTCTCTCTCTCTCTCTCTCTCTCTCTCTCTCTCTCTCATTGCACTTTCGACCAGTTGCAGTTCATCTTCAGAGCCCACAGCTTTGCTAGCTCCTCCTTCATTGCATAAATCCATGAAAAAAGTAACGTAATTTTTTTCATACAGTACTTATTGTATTTATTTATTTTTTATATATAAATGCACTTGCAACAAAATGTGCTTAATCATCATGGAAAATAGTGTGGGCTAGCTTTCCCATCTTTAACTAAAATTCTTTAATAAAAGCAGCGTCTTTTATTTTTTAGCCGAATTCGATGTGGTAACCCCGTTTGCAATGACGTCATTGCATAGCAGAAGAAAATTTATATATATATATATATATATATATATATATATATATATATATATATATATATATATATATATATATATATATATATATATATATATATATATATATATATATACATACTGTCCTCAAGCAGTTAGAAATCCGGTTATTTGTGTGTGTTTATGAGAAAGAGAGAGAGAGAATGAATTTTTATTTTCTATAAGAGCAATATATATATATATATATATATATATATATATATATATATATATATATATATATATATATATATATATATATATATATATCTTTATTTTTGTTGATATTGTTATTGATCATCTTCTTATACCTCCATTATTATTATTATTATTATTATTATTATTATTAGTAGTAGTAGTAGTAGTAGTATTAGTAGTAGTAGTAGCAATAATAATAGTAGTAGTAGTAGTATTAACAAGGAAAGGAAGAGCATATATATACTTTTTTTGTTTTTTGGTGTGTGAATTCGATAGTAATAATTCCAAGAACACGTAATTGGTTATATCCTGAACACACACACTCTCTCTCTCTCTCTCTCTCTCTCTCTCTCTCTCTCTCTCTCTCTCTCCAGTTTCATGCTTGCATATGATAGATATACACCTTTTCTGAAAAATACTAAATTCAGTATACTGGAATGCCTTTTGGAGATAACCAATTTTTTAAGTCAATCAAATATATGAATTTCTTTATTTATTCGTAATATCTTCATTGTATTAGAGCATTTTTTGTCGTGGACTGTTACGATAGTATCTCTCTCTCTCTCTCTCTCTCTCTCTCTCTCTCTCTCTCTCTCTCTCTCTCTCTCTCTCTCTCTCTCTCTCTCTCTCTCTCTCTCTCTCTCTCTCTTTTATTAGTTTCATGGGTGTATTCGATTGAAATAGACCTTTTCTTGAAAATTCTAGATTCATTATCTTGCTTGGGGCTGGAACCAGTTCTTTAAGCCTTTTTGATATTATTAAATTTCATTATTTATTTATATTTTTTCATCTCCTCAGAATATTTTTTGTTTGATTATTATGATAGTATTTTGTGTTTGTGTATATATACATATAGACACACACATGCATACTTACAAGAGGTGAGGTAGAGAATAGGCGTAGGAAAAAAACACCAGAGTGATGAGATGGTTTGAACGTGTGGGAAAAAAATCGCGAGGAATCATTAACAAAGAGAATATAGAGAGAATAATTAAGTGGTGTAATGCCAAATGGAAACCTAGAATAAGATGAATAGATGGGGTGAAAAGAGCATTGGGCACGTGTGGTATGTCAGTGGAGAAGGGAAGAGAGTGCTAGAGATAAGGATGGGTGGAGGCAGATAGATCTTGTGTATAGGTGATGTAACCCAAAGGAATTTTTGCGCAGCCTCTCGGTGCTACAAAGTGGGACAGGTGGGTAGGGGATGAGTTGCCAAGAGTTGAGGAGATAGGGGTAAACCAGCAAAGGCCTCACAACAGAAGAACCTAGCCCACTTACCCTGTGGTTGACCCAAACGGTGGGGAGAGGGGGAAAGTATTTTGACTATCCCCAAGGGACATAGATGGGCGAGATAGTGTGAACTATGTACAAGTGAATGTATTTGTGCTTTGACTCTGCAATCTACCTTACATTTTTTTTTATGAGAATGACACCGGGACAAGCAGAAACTGCCCTCATCAATAAAGGCCCGGGCACGAGAAAATACCAAGACGAAGGAAAAGATAAAGGTTAGAGACAAGGCAGAGATGAGGTAATGTCACACAAAGGAAACGACAGACAGAAAAAAAAATAGTCAAAGTACAGAGGACCCAGAGATGTGGAGGGCTAGACTCTGAGATGAATATAGATTTGCTTTTTAAAGGATGAAAGGCCATAAGAATTAGGAAAGACAAAAGGAGGAAGAAAGTTCCAGAGTCTGGAGGTAGATGGGAAAAAGGAGTCGCTGCATCAACCAATCCATGAGTTACAAATCTCCACACAGTACCTGTAAGATGAGGCCGCTTGGCGAGTGTTATGCGGCCTCGGCAGTGGGGGAGGGATGCAACTCGCCAACTCATCATAGTAGCGATGGAAGTAGTAGCGATAGAAAAGCGAAAGGGAAGATACCTTACGGCGAAGAAAGAGAGAATCCAGATTAGAAGTAAGAGAAGGATCATTAATGAATCTGACTGCCTTAGATTCAACCCTATCAAGAAGATAAGTATAAAAAGAAGCACCCCAGATGTGTGAGGCAGTATTCTAAGCAGGGACGGATAAGACCCTTGTATATTTTAAATAATTGCAAAGAGGAAAAGTAATGACGAAGCAAAACCCCCAATTTTTTGGATGAAGATTTAGAAATTTGGATTATGTGATTCCTCCAAGACAAGTTAGAGGCTATAGGGACTCCTAATCTGTTAAAAGATTAAGAGGGTAAATTTCATTAGTTTCGAAGATAATAGGGTTATCAGGAGGAGAATAAGATAAAGAGATAGCCAGAAAATGTGTTATTATTATTATTATTATTATTTTCTCCTACTCTAACAAGACATATCCCCAAGTAAATTTATATATATATATATATATATATATATATATATATATATATATATATATATATATATATATATATATATATATACACACACAGTAATCCCTCGTTTATCGTGGGGGTTCGTTTCCAGGACCGGCCGCGATAGGTTAATTTCTACGAAGTAGGAACACCTTAAATTTATTTATTTATTTTTTTTTATTTATTTTTTTTTTTAAGATGATTATGACACCAGGAAAGGCCAAAAATTATAAAATAAAACAGCCTTTATCAGGCTGTAAAGAGAAACAGAGATGGAGAGTGTAATGACCTGTCAGATGTGAAGGGATTATAAAAAGATGTGTAATGAATATCCAGCTCTCTGCTGGGTTTTAAAATACCTCTGCATCACTTTCATGATGTCTATTCCAAAAATTCTCCTTAGATATTATTATTATTATCATTATTATTATTATTATTATTATTATTGGCAAAAATAATTTTCCTTTGATGATGATTGTGGAGAGATTATTATTATTATTATTATTATTATTATTATTATTATTATTATTATTATTATTATTATTATTAATAATAATATTATTATTATCATTGTTATTACGAATTTGTAATTAAACCATTATATTTACAATAAATAATGTAGTTTTGGTTGAATGAACAAGAGTTAATTAAAGATTCTCTCTCTCTCTCTCTCTCTCTCTCTCTCTCTCTCTCTCTCTCTCTCTCTCTCTCTCTCTCTCTCTCTCTCTCTCTCTCTCTCTCTCTCTCTCTCTCTCTCTCTCTCTCTCTCTCTCTCTCCAACATTCTATTCTATCCAACCCCCCACACTCTCTTTGTCCCAGCCAACTAGGGAGGGGCACTGTACACAGTTATTAAGTAAATAAACCAACAGATGTACAAACAATGATGAGCCCTTAATAATAATAATAATAATAATAATAATGATAATAATCTCCACAATCATCATTAAAGGAAAATTATTGTTGCCAATAATAATAATAATAATAATGATAATAATAATAATAATAATAATAATATCTAAGGGAAATTATTGGAATAGACATCATGACAGTAATGCAGAGGTAAATTGAAACCCAGCAGAGAGCTAGATATTTATTACACATCTTTTATAATCCCTTCAAATCTGACAGGTCATTACACTCTCCATCTCTGTTTCTCTTTACAGCCTGATAAAGACTGTTTTATTTTATAATTTTATTTTGGCTCATCCTGGTGTCACAATAATCTTAAAAAAAAAAAAAAAAAAAAAATTTAAATCCGCGATAGGTGAACCACGAAATAGTGAGGGATTGCTGTATATATATATATATATATATATATATATATATATATATATATATATATATATATATATATATATATATGTGTGTGTGTGTGTGTGTGTGTGTGTGTGTGTGTGTGTGTGTGTGTGTGTGTGTGTGTGTGTGTGTATGTATGTATGTATGTATGTATGTATGTAATTACCTAATTGTGCTTACGGAAAAGAGCCCCAAGCTCGTAACTTCTGGACTCCTGGTCTGTTCCATTTTGTACTTAGTGATACTTATCATTCTTGTTCTTAAAACAATGGATTGAGTGAGCATTAACTACCTCCTCGCTTAGCGAATTCCAATTATCAACTACCATTACACTAAATAAGTACTTCCATACATTCTGCAAGGAAGTTTTTTTTTTATGAGTCTTCAAACAATGACCTCTAGTTCTAGTGCCAGTCATATCAAAACCGTCACCATATCCCCCTCATTTTTCTGGCTTCGAGTGATGGTAAGTCAAAGTCCCTCAGCCTCTCATCATAAATGAGATTGCGTGTTTCTGGCACCAGTTTTGTGGCATGTCTGTGAACTT
>JAXCGZ010000402.1:57500-62500 GCA_037179515.1 Halocaridina rubra | reverse complement strand
CCTACCAGTTCACTCAGTCATCTGCTAGAAACATTCTGAAATATCTGTGTGTGCATAAACCCAAATACATACTTGGTGACTTTAATGAAGACTTGCTCTCAGCAGATAACAGAATGAAAAGGGTGATCAACTCTGTGAAGTTAACACAAATAGTGACAAAACTGACCCGCATAACACCTAATTCTAGGACTCTAATAGATCTGATAAGAACAAATAAAGTGGAAAGTATACCCTATTGGGACGTAGTTCCCTGCCCAATTGCACACCACGAGCTGAACATTGCTATGCTAAACATAAACAAGCCCAAAAGGAAGCCTCTCTTCAAAACATTCTGGTGTCAGAAAAATTACTCCCCTGATATCTTTTGTGAAACATTAATCAACAAATGCACTTAATAGAATTAAAAACACAGATAACGTTAATTTGCAGGTTGAGATTCTAACAAAAGTCTTCCGTGAATGCTTAGATAGTTGCGCACCCATTGTAACAAGAAAAATAACCCGCCCCTTAGCCCCCTGGCTAACTAATGACATTAAAGAGGCAATGCAAATCCGAAATCAAATACAAAAAGAGCTAAAACTTAATAGATATGATATGACTCTCTGAGAACGTTATAAAAAAGAAAAGAAACGTGTCAGATCTGTCATCAATGTAAGTAAAAAAGACTTTTACAAAAAACAATTTAATGACTAGACATGATACAGCAGTAACATGGAAAGTGATAAGAAGCATGATACCAAATGAAAAGACTACCTCAGAAAGTTATGAAAATATTATGGAGTTGAAAGACAAAGCGGAAAACTTTAATAACTATTTTGCTAACGTTGGCAAAACTACATATGAGAAAACACAAGAAAACATCAACTCAGTGAATATGAGTAATTGCTTAAAGGAAAATTCTTCCAATGTAAACACAAGAGAGTACTTCAAGACCAATCCTATCGATTGTGCTACCCTAATTCTTACCATAAAGGGCCTAAGAAACTCTGGCTCTTATGGTCCAGATGGTATACCATTTCAGCTGTTTTGTTTTATTATTTTTTGACCCGTCTTGGTGTCACAATCATATAAAAAAGTTCATCAAAGATGCTCTACCCACGATTGTATCTTATATTCTAACTATTATGAACACTTCCATTGTTACTAAAAAGTTTCCTGACTCTTGGAAAAATTCACATGTAATACCTCTGCTTAAAAAGGGGGACAGAGATGTGACAAACGATCGTCCCATTTCCCTGCTACCCATTTTCTCTAAAATATTAGAAAAAATTGTTGCATGCCAAGTTATGTCATATTTAGAGTCAAATAAACTATTATCTATTAACCAACATGGTTTCAGACCGAAAGTCTCGACGGAAACTGCATTGCTCAAAGTTACGAATAGTATCTATAATAATATATATATGAAAAAAATTTCTCTGCTTGTATTATTAGACGTATCAAAAGCCTTCGACAGTGTAAACCATGAAATTCTTATACGTAAATGTACTAACCTAAATATTGATCCGAGCTGGTTTAGAGAGTATCTATCTAATCGCAAACAGTGTATACGTCTTAACAACATTATCTCTACACCAAAAAATTTATCATTTGGTGTTCCACAGGGATCAGTACTTGGTCCTATCCTCTTCTCCATTTACGTAAATGATCTATCTTCTTTCATTTCTGACTGTCTAGTCTTACAATATGCAGATGACACTCAACTACTCCTTAGTGGTGATATTAATAATCTCCCAGAGCTAACCTTAAGAGCAGAAAACACTGTCAAAAATTAAAACCTATTTTCAAGAAATTGGGCTGTTAATTAACGAAAGTAAAACACAATGCATATTTATTGGTTCAAGGTTCCATATAGCACAAATTCCAGAAAACACAGCAATTAATTTTTTGCGACAATATTATTACACCTAGCAAAACAGTCAAAAACCTAGGAATTCACTTTGATAACTACATGTTGTTTGATTCCCACATAGATAAAGTATGTAAAAAGGTTACAGGAACATTAATGTACTTATCACGTATAAAAGACAATTTTGAGACTACCACTTGAATAACTGTTGTTGAATCTCTAGCCCTAAGTCACATTAATTACTGCACAACTGTTTGGGGAGCTACCACTAAGACTCAAATAAACAGAATACAAAAGCTTATTAATTTTGCAGCTCGAGTTGCCCTGGGAGGAATAAGAAAATATGACCACATCACACCAGCTCTCAATAAACTTGGGTGGCTGCGGGCAGAAAACAAGGTCGCTTATGCTATTTATGTTTTTGTATACAAAATTTTGGACCATCATTATCCTAGCTGGCTATTTGATTTAAAAAACAGTCAGGGATATAAGGGGAACCAACACAAGACAGAGCAGTGAGCTCTTTATTCAGAGAACAAACACAGAAGCAGGTTCAAAGTGATCACTATTAAAGGGCCAACACTCTGGAACAATATTCCAGAGCATCTTAAAAATGCATCCTCCTTCGCAGCTTTCAAAGGCAAACTACATAGTTTTCTTTTGGACAAATAGTTGCTGCTCACACATAAACTAAACTTAATGATTTAATGCAATTTCCCTTAACACTAACCTCTCTATATGTAAACTGATATCGACTTCTCTGTTCTCTAAGCTAAGAAATAATAATTCTCATTGAAAGGAAAACAAGTATGGTAATGATGCCGATTATAATGATACTGTATCTAGTGTTATTATTACTATACTATTAACATTATTGTTAACATTTTTATTACGTCATTATTATTTTCTATGAAAGCTACATTTAACTTAACTGTATGTATTACCCTCTTACTTATTAGTTCAATTACATGTCTACTTATAAGTTACTTTTATTTTTAAAAGTATAACCATTGTACAAAAATGGAAATAAATATTTGTTTGTTTTGTTTAAACATTGCTAACCCAGTGGGTGAATTTTTTGTTTGTTTTGTATTTTGCAGCCTAGTCCAATGCTCAAATGTTTGTGAATTATAATAATAATAATATAATAATAATAATAATAATAATAATAATAACATAATAATAATAATAGATTGTCTCCATCATACATACACACATACATACATATATGCATACATATTTTCATAAACATATACATACATACATTTATACTTACGTATATATGCAGTTGTATGAATAAGTACATATACGTCAACAAAATGTATTATATAAGCCGTATTTCCCTAATATTTTATGTTACTTGATATATATATATATATATATATATATATATATATATATATATATATATAATATATATATATATATATATATATATATATATATATATATATATATATATAAGAGAGAGAGAGAGAGAGAGAGAGAGAGAGAGAGAGAGAGAGAGAGAGAGAGAGAGAGAGAGAGAGAGACTACACTAATATACTCAATAACCGTGGTCTTTGAAAAGCTGTGGTCTTTGAAAGCCTCAAGTACGTAAGAGGAAAGTTTGGTAAAAAATTCTCTCTCTCTCTCTCTCTCTCTCTCTCTCTCTCTCTCTCTCTCTCTCTCTCTCTCTCTCTCTCTCTCCTCTCTCTCTCTCTCTCTTTTACTGATATATAAGCCATAAGGAAAAATATTAGCCCGTATCTCTGTTGTGCTTATGTATATATGTACGTATGTTATATTTTGTATTGTATATATGTATATGCATTTTTCAATTTATCTGTTTACTTGTTAAATCAATCTATCTATCTATCTATCTATCTATCTATCTATCTATCTATCTATATATATATATATATATATTATATATATATATATATATATATATATATATATATATATGTATGTATATGTGTATATATGTATTTATGTATGTATTATTTTATAAGGAAACAAAGACTTTAATTTGATTCTATATTTCAGCTGTTTATTTCTCTCTTCTTGATCGAAAGGCTGAAAGTGACATAGGGAAATAATCAAAGAAATGTTCAGTTCAGTTTCAGATCAGAGAAGACTTTCTTAAGTCATTATTCATTAATATTGGACTTTTCCTATATGGTCGATTGCGGAATCATCTCCTATTGTTAAAAACCTATTTTGTTATTAACTTGATTTCTGCGTTTTTTTTTTTTTCACACTAAACCTTTTTTGTTATTAACTTGATTTCTGCGTTTTTTTTTCACACTTTCATACGGGGCCGATAACCGTGATAGTCTCCTCCTGTGTCTTTGTACCGTCATTGTTATTGGCTTTTTATCATATGTTTTCAATTTCCTTCTTTCTCATCACATTACCGTACCATGCCAACGTTCTCTCTGCACATTTTTATTATTTATTGTTTATATATATATATATATATATATATATATATATATATATATATATATATATATATATATATATATATATATATTATATATATATATATATATATATATATTATATATATATATATATATATATATATATATATATATATAATTCTCCTTCTCGTTGTCTCCTCATATTCATTTGTACCCCCTTTTTTTTTATATAATTGTTTCACCAGGACGGGCAAAAAGAAAAATTAAATAAATCTACCCTCATCAGGCCGGGGCACGAAGAAAAAGACAAGGAGATGGGGAGTATTGTAACTTGTCAGATGTGAAGGTATAATAAGACTTGTGTCATGAATATTCAAGAATATTCAGGGTTGATGTAGGACCTAGAAAGAGAACCGTAACTGAAGGAAGACTTAACATCGAACTGTCCAGGACGGACTTATGTAAGTCCACAAGACACTTCAGCTCTAGTCAAGTTGGAACAATTAAGAGCTAGTATAATCCATTCTTTATATTGTATGTTATGTTAAATATTACTGATAATCTGTGGTTTTGAAATGAACTTCCTAGAAGTCGGGGCAGGGGCATAAAACCAGCCTCATTTCTTTTTTGCTAGTATAAATAATCTGTCGTCCTCGCGGGGGGAGGGGGGATAGAAAACACCGGCCTCTGTTCGTTTGTGTTTTTTTTTTGAACATTACAAATGTTCTGGGGATTATTGATAA
>JAXCGZ010000402.1:45000-52500 GCA_037179515.1 Halocaridina rubra | reverse complement strand
ATTTGTCTGACAACTCTGCACACACACATACATACACACAATATATATATATATATATATATATATATATATATATATATATATATATATATATATATATATATATATATATATATATATATATATATATATATATATAAATATGTTGTATGTATGTATGTGAGTGTATAAGACTGTCTGTGCGTACGTACGTGCGTGCGTGTGTGATTACCTAATTGTGTTTACGGGAAAGAGCCCAAGGCTCGTATCTTCCCGTCTCCTGATCGGTTCCATTTTATACTTAGTGATACTTATCATACCTGTCCTTAAAACTATGGATTGAGATAGCATTAACTACCTCCTCGCTTAGCCAATTCCAATTATCAACTACTCTTACACTGAAAAAGTATTTCCTTATATCCTGCAAAGAAGTTTTCTTACGAAGCTTCAAACTGTGACCTCTAGTTCTAGAGCCAGCCATATCAAAATATCTATCCCTATCCACTCTATCATAACCATGAAGGAATTTAAAGACTGTCACCATATCCCCCCTCACTCTTCTAGCTTCGAGTGATGGTAAGTCTAATTTCCTCAGCCTCCCATCATAACTGAGATTGCGTATTTCTGGCACCAGTTTCGTGGCATGTCTTTGAACTTTTTCAAGCTTAGCTATGTGCTTTTTCAAGTGCGGATTCCAAAAGGGGGCTGCATATTCGAGTTTTGGCCTCACATAGGTTACATAAATATTTCTGAACATTTCTTTGTCCATGTGCCTGAAGGCTACCCTTACATTTGATAAGAATGCATATGCTGCCCTTACTATGCCATTTATATGTATTTCTGGAGACAAATCTGCCAGTATGTTTACTCCTAGATCTCTCTCATTTTCTGTCTCTTGAAGTTGTACTCCAGCCACCGAGTAGTCAAGCTTGGGCCTTCTTGCACTTGTACCCATTCTCATTACCTTACATTTTGAAGTATTGAATTTCATTAGCCACTTTTCTGACCACTCATGTGACAGTGTGCGTGCGTACGTGTATGTGCTCTACGGTAGGATGTATATACACACAGGAGGCATTCATAGTTGCATAAAATTGATACTATGTAATAATGTAATAACATATTGATTTTGTTTGTATGTAAACTCAGTGAAGGTGATGATAACACAAGATAGCACAAGAGTTTTCTCATTTAGTATATATGTACACACTAACGTATATGTGCACATGCACACATACATAGCAAGTAGCTAGTGGAGAATTAGAGATGGATGCCCCTCCTATCGCCCCGCCGAGGGGCGCGTTTCCATTACCTCACGTCTGGAGAATTTATCGTAATAATAATTGTAGTATTAATGCAAAAAAAAAAAAAAAGCTACACTATTACAAATACAATATAAATTTTAATAATTGTAATAATTATAATAATAATAATAATTATTATTATTATTATTATTATTATTATGTAGTAGTAGTAGTAGTAGTAGTAGTAGTATTACAATTATATTATTATTATTATTATTATTATTATTATTATTATTATTATTATTATTATTATTATTATTGCTGTACCAAACGTGATACAAATAATAGCAGCTCATGCCTCTGTTTTTGAATATATATATATATATATATATATATATATATATATATATATATATATATATATATATATATATATATATATATATATATAAAACCTCTGTCTTAGCACGTGTATTATATATTATTGCCCTAATGATCTCCGCATACATTGTTAGCATTGCATTATCATCATAAACCTTCCCCAAGCTCTCACCTCCCACCAGGGTGTCCATCCATTATAGGGTGTTCCTAGATAACGTAACACTGATCCCAAGGTTGTGCGAGAGAGAAATTCCTCCCTTTCATAGGAAATTAAATTTATCATATATAATTATGGTGTGGTGTGACCTCCGAGAATGTATTTGGAATGAATTTTAGAAAGGATATATATATATATATATATATATATATATATATATATATATATATATATATATATATATATATATATATATATATATATATATATATACACACGCTGGATTACTGCTAGCTTGGGCTAAAATCGAGGAAGCTGTGCCAAGCCCATTTTCATAATTATAATAAAGAATATTAGAAGGAATGCTTATGTATGAATATCAGATGGAAAGGTATACGTGAATTATTAGACTAGGAGTTGACAAGCGCCCCTGCTCTCCATTTCACTTCTCCTTCGCAATATGTGCATGAGTGATTACCTAATTGTGTTTACGGGAAAGAGCCCAAAGCTCGTATCTTCCCGTCTCCTCATCGGTTCCATTTCATACTTAGTGATACTTATCATACCTGTCCTTAAAACTATAGATTGAGATAGCATTAACTATCTCCTCGCTTAGCCAATTCCAATTATCAACTACTCTTACACTGAAAAAGTATTTCCTTACATCCTGCAAAGAAGTTTTCTTACCAAGCTTTAAACTATGACCTCTAGTTCTAGAGCCAGCCATATCAAAATATCGATCCCTATCCACTCTATCATAACCATGAAGGAATTTAAAGACTGTCACCATATCCCCCCTCACTCTTCTAGCTTCGAGTGATGGTAAGTCTAATTCCCTCAGCCTCTCATCATAACTGAGATTGCGTATTTCTGGCACCAGTTTCGTGGCATGTCTTTGAACTTTTTCAAGCTTAGCTATGTGCTTTTTCAAGTGTGGATTCCAAAAGGGGGCTGCATATTCGAGTTTTGGCCTCACATAGGTTACATAAATATTTTCTGTCTCTTGAAGTTGTACTCCAGCCACCGAGTAGTCAAGCTTGGGCCTTCTTGCACTTGTACCCATTCTCATTACCCTACATTTTGAAGTATTGAATTTCATTAGCCACTTTTCTGACCACTCATGCAGATTAGTTAGATCCTCCTGAAGTTCTCTACCATTGTTCTCGTTTTTTACTTTCTTCACAATCTTTGCATCATCTGCAAACATATTCATGAATGAATTTACAGACTCTGGTAGGTCATTTACATATACAAGGAACAAAAATGACCCTAAAACTGAACCCTGTGGAACTCCACTACTAACTCTTCTCCATTCAGACACTGAGTGTCTTACTCTAATCCTCTGTTCCCTTCCTTCTAGGTAAGTTTTTATCCATTCCAAAACATTTCCACCTATTTTAGCCATTGCTTGCAGCTTCCTAATAAGTCTCCCATGTGGAACAGTGTCAAACGCTTTCTGGAAGTCTAGGAATATGCAATCTGCCCAGCCCTCTCTTTCCTGTGAGATTCGGCTTACCTCATCATAGAATTCTAATACGTTTGTTACTGTTGATCTACCTTCTCTGAAGCCATGTTGCCTCACTGACAAAAAGTTGAAGGATTCCAAGTGAAGAGAGATATGTTTCCTTAGTAGTTTCTCCATAACTTTGCAAACTATGCTGGTCAAGGAAACTGGTCTATATTTCAGAGCCGTATCCCTCCTTCCCTTTTTGAAGATAGATATCACATTTGCTTGTTTCCAGCATCTTGGAATCTTCCCTGACTCCCGTGACTTTTTAAATATGATACTTAGTGCCACTGATATTGAGTTTGCGCATTTTTTAAGCACATGAGGAGATATGTCATCAGGACCTGTAGCTTTATGAACATCTAAATCCATCAGCGCTTTGCATACCTCTGTGGCTGTAAGGTTGATGTTCTCTAATACCGGCCCTTGAGCTTCTATCTCTGCAATCTGAGGGGGTGGGGTATTTTCTACTGTAAATACTGACTGAAACTCCTTGTTCAATTCTTTAAGTGTTTGTGTCTTTGTGTGTGATTACCTAATTGTGTTTACGGGAAAGAGCCCAAAGCTCGTATCTTCCCGTCTCCTCATCGGTTCCATTTTATACTTAGTGATACTTATCATACCTGTCCTTAAAACTATGGATTGAGATAGCATTAACTACCTCCTCGCTTAGCCAATTCCAATTATCAACTACTCTTACACTGAAAAAGTATTTCCTTACATCCTGCAAAGAAGTTTTCTTACGAAGCTTCAAACTATGACCTCTAGTTCTAGAGCCAGCCATATCAAAATATCGATCCCTATCCACTCTATCATAACCATGAAGGAATTTAAAGACTGTCACCATATCCCCCCTCACTCTTCTAGCTTCGAGTGATGGTAAGTCTAATTCCCTCAGCCTCTCATCATAACTGAGATTGTGTATTTCTGGCACCAGTTTCGTGGCATGTCTTTGAACTTTTTCAAGCTTAGCTATGTGCTTTTTCAAGTGCGGATTCCAAAAGGGGGCTGCATATTCGAGTTTTGGCCTCACATAGGTTACATAAATATTTCTGAACATTTCCTTGTCCATGTGCCTGAAGGCTACCCTTACATTTGATAAGAATGCATATGCTGCCCTTACTATGCCATTTATATGTATTTCTGGAGACAAATCTGCCTGTATGTTTACTCCTAGATCTCTCTCATTTTCTGTCTCTTGAAGTTGTACTCCAGCCACCGAGTAGTCAAGCTTGGGCCTTCTTGCACTTGTACCCATTCTCATTACCTTACATTTTGAAGTATTGAATTTCATTAGCCACTTTTCTGACCACTCATGCAGATTATTTAGATCCTCCTGAAGTTCTCTACCATTGTTCTCGTTTTTTACTTTCTTCACAATCTTTGCATCATCTGCAAACATATTCATGAATGAATTTACAGACTCTGGTAGGTCATTTACATATAAAGGAACAAAAGTGGCCCTAAAACTGAACCCTGTGGAACACTACTAACTCTTCTCCATTCAGACACTGAGTGTCTTACTCTAACCCTCTGTTCCCTTCCTTCTAAGTAAGTTTTTATCCATTCCAAAACATTTCCACCTATTCTAGCCATTGATTGCAGCTTCCTAATAAGTCTCCCATGTGGAACAGTGTCAAACGCTTTCTGGAAGTGTGTGTGTGTGTGTGTGTGTGTGAGGGAGAGAGAGAGAGAGAGAGAATGATTCAACTTTTCAATCAGGTAGAATCTGTTGGAGAGAGAGAGAGAGAGAGGAGAGAGAGAGAGAGAGAGAGAGAGAGAGAGAGAGAGAGAGAGAGAGAGATGACTTTACTCAAAACAAGTAGAAAGAGAGAGAGAGAATACGACTTAACTCAAAACAAGTAGAAGCTGTTTGAGAGAGAGAGATTTATTTTTATTTTTGAGAGAGAGAGAGAGAGAGAGAGAGAGAGAGAGAGAGAGAGAGAGAGAGAGTCAAAGTCAAAGTCAAAGTCAAAAACTTTATTCCATCAAAAATGGCTATTACATGATAATTAATCTAATTACAAATTACAATGTAAAATGTCAAAATAAAACAAATGAAATTTGCAAAGCACAAAATCAAAAAATTTGCACATTAAAATATGCATACGTACACTTCGTCTACCCAATGGGAGGATAATAATGAGACTAAAATCACTTATTAAGTAGGTGATTTAAAAGATGAAATTTAAGTGAGGGTAATGTTCGGCAGCTTCTTAAGTTTGCGGGTAAAAAGTTCCAAAGTCTCGGGCCCATTACATTTAAGGCTCTTGCCCCAATATCAGTGGAAGTTCTGGGCACGTAAAAAGAATTCTGATATCTGGTGTTGACGTTATTGATACGCACTTGATTAACTGTTGGCAATGAGAAGAGCCATTCCGGTAATATTCCATGATTTATTTTAAAAACTAAAAGACAGATATTATATATGAACTTCATGTCCATCCTTAGCCAACCCAATCTCTCAAAGAGGGGAGTCACGTGATCATATTTATGCACCCCCCCTATGGCAACTCTTGCAGCAAAATTCTGGAGCCTTTTCACTCGTAACATCTGGGTCTTAGTCGTGGAACCCCAAACACTTAGACAGTAGTTGAGAATACTTAAAATCAATGTTTGTACTACAATTACCCTACAATCAGGCTCGAATCTTTCATAGACTCTGTTCAAGTAAATAAGGGTCCCATTCACTTTTTTATGTAGTTCATCGATATGAAAATTAAATGTCATGGTACTGTCCATAATAACTCCTAGATTTTTAACCTTATTAGATGGGAAGAGTGAAATATTGTTGAAATTTATACTGATGTTCTCAGGAATGCGGGACAGGTATTGATTTGATCCAAAAATAACGAATTTAGTTTTATTTTCGTTCAGTAAAAGACCATTACTGTTAAAATAACTTTTGGCACAGTTTAATATATCTTCAGCCCTTTTTAAGATTTCAGGAATTCTATCAATGTCACCAGTAAGCATAATCTGGGTGTCATCAGCATACATAATAAGTAGGCAATCTCTTATAAATTGAGGTAAATCATTAACATATATTAGGAAAAGCAGAGGACCCAAAATTGAACCCTGAGGAACGCCAAAACTGATATCTAAAGAAGAAGAGAGAGTCGAGCCCATTCGAACTGATTGAATTCGATCTTTCAGATAATTTTCGAACCAAAATGAGTCAACATGAACTTTGGAGAGTTTTCTCATTAGAATTTGATGGTGTACACTGTCAAATGCTTTAGACAAATCTAACAATAATAAAAGTGATATTTTCTTATTTTCAATATTACTATAAATTTTATCAGTAATTTTAAGTAGGGCCGTCTCGGTCGAAAGTTTAGGCCGAAAACCGTGTTGTTCTTCACATAATAGACAATTTGATTCAAGGAAATTTATTAACTGGGTGGCAACTACCTTCTCAAGTATTTTAGACAGAATGCTGAGAAGAGAGATTGGCCTATAATTTTCAACATTATTAGTATCTCCACTCTTAAAAACGGGGATGATATAGGGATGCTTCCAGAGGTTAGGATAAATGCCTGTAACAATGGATGTATTAACAATGACTAAAATGAAATATACTGTAACTGGCAATGAGTCAATTAGGAAGCGAAGTTGTATCCCATCGGAACCACAAGAGTTTGTTGGTTTGATGTTCTTTATGATAAGAATAAGTGTGACTAAATCGATTGGGTGCGGTCTAAAATTATTGATAATATTTCTTTCAGCTGGAGGCTGGCAATTATGTGGTTGATTAATAATCAAGTCATTATTATCTTGGGACTTTTCATATGTGGATTTACCTATTTCAGCAAAATACTTATTAAAATCATTCACTCGCTTTTCCACATTATCACTGAGAAGGTCAGAATTTTCTAAGATTTCCTTATTTGCAGGAATTATTCTTTTTATAACATTCCAAGTTCCTTTGATATTTCCCTTATACTTGGAAAATTCTTCCCTGAAATGATTTTTCTTCTTTTCGGACAACATTGTTTTAGTAAGGTTTCTTTCTCTTCTATAGGCTCTTTCCATCTCGGAGTTTTGTCTATCAGATTTAAATTGCCTTAGAAGGTCATCTCTCCTTTTCATTTGCTCTTTTAACTGAGAGTCAATCCACGGGGCAGGAGGGCGTGTCATGACTTTGGTTGTAAGAGGGGCACATTCATTTAAACATCTCGTAAAAACATCAGTAAAAGTAGAAACTTGATAATTTACACAATCTGTAGTTA
>JAXCGZ010000402.1:0-40000 GCA_037179515.1 Halocaridina rubra | reverse complement strand
TCGTATCTGCCAGCTTCGTCTCTCTCACTGAATCTCACTTGCAGGCGAGCCATCCTGTAAAAAAAAAAAAAAAAAAATAAGTTTTATTGATATTTAGATTTAAAGAGAAAGACTATATGAGTTGTCTCATTATTATTATTATTATTACTATTATTATTATTATTATTATTATTATTATTATTATTATATATTCCTTAAACATTTGCAAAAACAGTAATCTATTAAAATATAAAGAAACTTTAGAGAAAACTTTGAGAATGCTATCAAAATGGAATATATATATATATATATATATATATATATATATATATATATATATTATATATATATATATTATATATATTTATATATATATATATATATATATATTATAGTGTGTGTGTGTATTTAAGAGAGAGGTCATACTGTGTAAATGCAATGCTGATTAGATAACAGTGGTAATACAAATCCGATAATGAAGATAACCAATTTAAATGGGGTAGAACTCCTTTGTACTTCGATATTAGTAGTGAATATAGTATTTACATTGCTATTGTTATTATTATTATATTATTGTTATTGATGTTGTTGTTATTGCATTGTTATTATTAATGCTATTATTGTTATTATTATTATTATTATTAATAAATTAATATTGTTATTGGTACTATTATTATTATAAATTATTTTTATCATTATTGATCTTGTTGTTGGTACATTATTATTATTATTATTAGTAGTAGTAGTAGTAGTAGTGTGTGAATAGTAGTAGCAGTAGTTTTCAAATAGAGAATAGAATATAACAAGCGTTTTACTTACATTATTATTACTATTATTGTTGTTATTATTATTATTATTATTATTATTATTATTATTATTATTACTGCTACTACTACTATTGTTGAATATAGCTACTGCTTAGATATGTATTTATTATCTTCTCACAAAAAAAAAGAGAGAAGAATATATAGAAGAGGAAAAAAAAGTCTTAGTCGTAAATGAGTTGCCTAGAAGAGGTTTGGGGGGAGGGGGGTTGTGGTACGGGAGGAGTGTCTTTTGGGGAGCTGATGAGGGGAGGGGGAGGGGATGCGTGAGAAGCTGTAGCAGGATAAGGGGGAGACGGGGTAGGAGGAGAGAAGCCCTAGGGAGGGAGTTCGGAGCAGGAAAAATGAGTAATAAATTCTCTCTAGGAGGAAATTGGTTTTATTTATTGTATTAATTTATGACTTACATAAATTCGATAGCTCTTCTTCGAATTTGAGGTAGGATCTGTTGTTGTGGCAGAAGGGGAGAGGTTATTTCTGCTGTTGAGGTTGGAACTTCGGTTGTTTTGAGATTATGTGGGGTCGTAGAGGTGCCTCGGAGGTTGGAGTTATTACCTGGGCACCACGTGAGGTTGTAGAAGGCGCTGTAGTTGCGAATAGTGTTGTTGTGCGATGTGACGTATCTCAAAGGCCACGTTTGAGTTCCGTCGGTTCTTTCAAAAGGTATATTCGTATAAGTCATAGCGCCGTTGGGTCCCGCTCCCCTAATACTTTGAGAACCCCTCGTGCTTCTGCTGTTTTTCATGCAGCAGCTGTTCGAGCATCTGTGCAGCAGGTTTCTCCGGCGTCTGCTGCTGTGGCATTGCTGCTGGTGTGTGGAAAAACACGGCGCTGGGTCTTCATCTAACTTTGCTGTCCAATGAGGTCCTTGGCTAGTGCCATTTCCTTCTCTTACTTCTCGAGTGGCATCAGCAGGAGGAAGGGATGTAATGGCCATCGCAGGGGGCTCGTTCCCTACTTGTGGGTTCGCAAGAAAATTTAACATGTCCAGATACGATGCTTGCAAAAACCTCAATTTTTTTATATATATATTTCCTTTATGTATTTATTTATTCTTAATTATTATGCACTTCACACGCTTTTATTATAAATTATTTTTAGTACTGTATTTCGTCCTTAGGTACGACACACGTACATCACCTGATATTTTGCCGTACTCGTGTCTAAGTTGGACGAGTTTGCGAGAGCTCCCAAAGTGTGTCTACTCCCGACCTAATCTTGTGTGTAACTGAGTGTGAGAACGCAAGGTGGGTTTTGGGCCATTTGGGGTCTCCTTCGATGAGTCAGGGATGTCTTAGGGGAGGATGGAATGGGGGGAGGAGGCAGACGTGGAAGATAATATATAGTTTGTAATAACCACATATTAAGAAAGATGATGGTATTAATAATAGTAAGATTAAGGATACTACTACTACTACTGCTACTACTACTACTACTACTAATAATAATAATAATAATAATAATGACATAGATTTATAATGGCTGCTAGTAAAATACTCTTACTACTACTACTGCTACTACCGCTACTACTACTACTAATAATAATAATAATAATAATATATCTTGTGGCACAGCTCCTTGGGATGATAATATACTGGCCCGGGGTTGAATTGGCTTTCTCTTTCTTATGTCCTTGCTGAATATATTGGGCAATTAATTGGGGTTGGTGATTTCCTATAGATCTACCTGATTATTCAGCCAGTGCCTGAAGATCACTGGGTCCACGTGATTGGAGATGGGACTTGGGCCTTGGCTATAAGGTAAGTATAAATAGTTGGGCTCTGTTATCACTATTCCTTGCCTCTGCTTTTCGTTAAAGACTTAATCTTTGGGTGATAACCAAATAGTAATAATAATAATAATAATATAATAATAATAAATATATGTAGTCACTGATGTGCAAATAGCCGCAACCTTCTTTGTAAGGGGTGACAGAGTCAAAGCACACATTCAACAGAAACCAATTTACCCAATCACTCCTTTGGCAAATTATTATTATTATTATTATTATTATTATTATTATTATTATTATTATTATTATTATTATTATTCAAACAAGCAAACAAGTTTATTAATGAGTAAATAAATAAATAAGTAGAAAGTACACACCTTAAAAATTAAAGTTAATTTCGGTTAATGTAGTTTGATATGTAAACTCTCTCTCTCCTCTCTCTCTCTCTCTCTCTCTCTCTCTCTCTCTCTCTCTCTCTCTCTCTCTCTCTCTCTCCTCTCTCTCTCTCTCTCTCTCTCTCATTAGGACAATTTGTGGTTTTTCCTTAATACTCAATAACCTTTTTATTCTTATCTTTCCCGAAATTAAATTGAAGAAAAAGAGAACTGGCATCAGCGAGTCTTTTTTTTATCTCTTTATCTGGGTTTATCTAATTATCGGGGAGAGAGAGAGAGAGATTTGGGGTCACTATGTTACATAGACAGGACGTGGAATAAATTGAAAAATGATGCATGGAAAGATATATATATATATATATATATATATATATATATATATATATATATATATATATATATATATATATAAAGAGAGAGAGAGATTAATAGACAGATAGATAGCTGGATAGACCATGTGTTTTATTTACTCTATATATATATAGTTATAAAGGGGCATAAGGAGATATAAATCTATTTTTCTGAGAGAGGAGAGAGAGAGAGAGAGAGAGAGAGAGAGAGAGAGAGAGAGAGAGAGGAGAGAGAGAGAGAGAGAGAGAGAGAGAGAGAGAGAGAGAGCTGATCTACACAAAGGACAGTTTCTTCTTCCCTCTTGGCAGCAGTTGCATGATAATTATAATAATAATAATAATATTGATAATAATAATAACTAAAATGAAAATAATAATAGTAATAATAATTGAGCCTGGGACTGCAAATACTGTATTAGCTTCATAAGTTACTTTGAATAACAACAACAACAATAATAATAATAATAATAATAATAATAATAATAGTAAAATTCCGATGATGATAATAATAAGAATTAATGATAAAAAGAATAAAGAGCTATTTGGAAAAAATGTCAAGAAATATATGCTTTATCTCTCCTCACCAGACAGGGAGAAAATTATTATTATTATTATTATTATTATTATTTTGTTTGATATATTAATATTAATATTGCATTATATTACTTTAATTATTATTATTAGTCCAGAATTAAGTTTTTGCTTTGACTCAGCCATATAAGTGAGATTATGGTTTTTGTATATAGCCAGATAATTATTATTATTATTTTTACTATTTTAATTATTATTATTATTATAATTTTTATTATATAATTATTATAGATTATTTTGTGGCTACAATTGTAACTAAATAAAAAAATGAGGCAAATATATAAGTAATGGATGGAGGAAAGGTAATAATAACAATAATAATAATAATAATAATAATAATAATAATAATAATAATAATAATAATAATAATGCTTAATATCCGAAAGCAATTCCGATGATAATTGCATAGGCAATAAAGTCCTTAAAATATCCAGTTGCACAGTGGATAGAGCACGCGACTCGGGAAGTGCTAAACCGGTGTTCAATCCACCGCGGGGCGTGAGGAAAGGCATCTAGCCTAATTTCCTTGGCACCCACCAGTTTCTTGCCAGTTCAAATGAGAATGAAGAGTAACATCAAATAACAACGACAACAGTTTTCTTGCATATATATATATATATATATATGTGTGTGTGTGTGTGTGTGTGTGTGTGTGTGTGTTATTGTATGAATACAGAGTGATACATAGAGAGAGCTAAAGAGAGAGAGAGAGACTGACTCATTTGAGGCCAACCTTAAATATGTGGTGGGTAGAGGTAATTTATATTCTATGTCTAATTTATGCATAGCTTTTTACTCTTCTCCTCCTCCTCCTCCTCCTCCTCCTCCTCCTCTCTTCTTCTTTCTCCTCCTCCTACTTTTCTTCCTCTCCCTCCTCCTCATCTTCCTCTTCTTCTTCCTCCTCCTTTTCCTCCTCCTCTCCTGGCTATAATGGTATTGGAATCCGCCCGAAAAACACTTATTAAAGTGTAGTATTTTGAGACGACATTATCTTCAATAAGTTTATCTGTGTTATCAGTCTTTCATTTTTATCTCTTCCGAACGACCCAGGTCCTGTGCATGTGATGGAGCTCTCTCTCTCTCTCTCTCTCTCTCTCTCTCTCTCTCTCTCTCTCTCTCTCTCTCTCTCTCTCTCTCTCTCTCTCTCTCTCTCTCTCACGCACACACACACTTACTTAGAAGGAAGGGAACAGAGGATTAGAGTAAGACACTCAGTGTCTGAATGGAGAAGAGTTAGTAGTGGAGTTCCACAGGGTTCAGTTTTAGGGCCACTTTTGTTCCTTGTATATGTAAATGACCTACCAGAGTCTGTAAATTCATTCATGAATATGTTTGCAGATGATGCAAAGATTGTGAAGAAAGTAAGAAACGAGAACAATGGTAGAGAACTTCAGGAAGATCTAAATAGTCTGCATGAGTGGTCAGAAAAGTGGCTAATGAAATTCAATACTTCAAAATGTAAGGTAATGAGATTGGGTACAAGTGCAAGAATGCCCAAGCTTGACTACTCGGTGGCTGTAGTACAACTTCAAGAGACAGAAAATGAGAGAGATCTAGGAGTAAACATACTGGCAGATTTGTCTCCAGAAATACATATAAATGGCATATTAAGGGCAGCATATGCATTCTTATCAAATGTAAGGGTAGCCTTCAGGCACATGGACAAGGAAATGTTCAGAAATATTTATGTAACCTATGTGAGGCCAAAACTCGAATATGCAGCCCCCTTTTGGAATCCGCACTTGAAAAAGCACATAGCTAAGCTTGAAAAAGTTCAAAGACATGCCACGAAACTGGTGCCAGAAATACGCAATCTCAGTTATGGAGAGGCTGAGGGAATTAGACTTACCATCACTCGAAGCTAGAAGAGTGAGGGGGGATATGGTGACAGTCTTTAAATTCCTTCATGGTTATGATAAAGTGGATAGGGATCGATTTTTTGATATGGCAGGCTCTAGAACTAGAGGTCATAGTTTGAAGCCTCGTAAGAAAACTTCTTTGCAGGATGTAAGGAAATACTTTTTCAGTGTAAGAGTAGTTGATAATCGGAGTTGGCTAAGCGAGGAGGTAGTTAAAGCTATCTCAATCCATAGTTTTAAGGACAGGTATGATAAGTATCACTAAGTATAAAATGGAACCGATGAGGAGACGGGAAGATACGAGCTTTGGGCTCTTTCCCGGAAACACAATTAGGTAATTACATGCACACACTGGATAAATCGCAGCTTAGGAACCTGGTGTACTTCAATCCCAAATGAAGAATCCTCATTCAACCTCAATCCTGTTTTAGGAAGCTTGCAAGTATTTGAATAATAAAAAGCCAAATAAAACAATATTTACAATTCGTTTAGGTTATCCTATCAAACATGTGCCTCAATCGAACATTAAACACTTACTGTTTGCCATGTCGTGGGGTTTTCATTCCACTGGTTTTCACCAATTGTCGTGGTGTAATTCTCACTCTAAGACTATTCTCACCTGAATTATAATATCTGATTTAATGGTAGCTTGGTTGGTGATAACAGATAAGCATCATCTTTATATGTGATTTTCTCTAGATTAACAATTAATTCCTCAGAGCTCCAATTCGTACAGCTCCTGTCACGATCGATTCCCGATTCCCGCCCCCAAGGGGGAGACTGCTAAGCTGTGGACGTGACTTCTACCCCTGGCAAGGTCTGAACTCTCACTGACTGGGCTCTGTTGCTAGTCGTGGTGGTCGGTGGGTATCGAGTGCGTCACTGCCACCCGGCACTTAAAGGCATCTATGAAATGCCTTGTGAGGCTATAGGCCTCCATAATATGCCTTACTACAGCCTCTGTCCCAGATTAAGCTCATAAAAATGACAAAAAATACATGTTCTTAAATTTGTCTTATATTATATATTATTTAATATATTATATATTATATATATATATATATTATATATATATATATTATTATATATATATATATATTATATATATTATATATATATATATATATATATTAATCTGTGTGTGTGATTACCTAATTGTGTTTACGGGAAAGAGCCCAAAGCTCGTATCTTCCCGTCTCCTCATCGGTTCCATTTTATACTTAGTGATACTTATCATACCTGTCCTTAAAACTATGGATTGAGATAGCATTAACTACCTCCTCGCTTAGCCAATTCCAATTATAAACTACTCTTACACTGAAAAAGTATTTCCTTACATCCTGCAAAGAAGTTTTCTTACCAACCTTCAAACTATGACCTCTAGTTCTAGAGCCAGCCATATCAAAATATCGATCCCTATCCACTCTATCATAACCATGAAGGAATTTAAAGACTGTCACCATATCCCCCCTCACTCTTCTAGCTTCGAGTGATGGTAAGTCTAATTCCCTCAGCCTCTCATCATAACTGAGATTGCGTATTTCTGGCACCAGTTTCGTGGCATGTCTTTGAACTTTTTCAAGCTTAGCTATGTGCTTTTTCAAGTGCGGATTCCAAAAGGGGGCTGCATATTCGAGTTTTGGCCTCACATAGGTTACATAAATATTTCTGAACATTTCCTTGTCCATGTGCGTGAAGGCTACCCTTACATTTTATAAGAATGCATATGCTGCCCTTACTATGCCATTTATATGTATTTCTGGAGACAAATCTGCCAGTATGTTTACTCCTAGATCTCTCTCATTTTCTGTCTCTTGAAGTTGTACTCCAGCCACCGAGTAGTCAAGCTTGGGCCTTCTTGCACTTGTACCCATTCTCATTACCTTACATTTTGAAGTATTGAATTTCATTAGCCACTTTTCTGACCACTCATGCAGATTATTTAGATCCTCCTGAAGTTCTCTACCATTGTTCTCGTTTTTTACTTTCTTCACAATCTTTGCATCATCTGCAAACATATTCATGAATGAATTTACAGACCCTGGTAGGTCATTTACATATACAAGGAACAAAAGTGGCCCTAAAACTGAACCCTGTGGAACTCCACTACTAACTCTTCTCCATTCAGACACTGAGTGTCTTACTCTAACCCTCTGTTCCCTTCCTTCTAAGTAAGTTTTTATCCATTCCAAAACATTTCCACCTATTCTAGCCATTGATTGCAGCTTCCTAATAAGTCTCCCATGTGGAACAGTGTCAAACGCTTTCTGGAAGTCTAGGAATATGCAATCTGCCCAGCCCTCTCTTTCCTGTGCGATTTGGCTTACCTCATCATAAAATTCTAATAAGTTTGTTACTGTTGATCTACCTTCTCTGAAGCCATGTTGCCTCGCTGACAAAAAGTTGAAGGATTCCAAGTGAAGAGAGATATGTTTCCTTAGTAGTTTCTCCATAACTTTGCAAACTATGCTGGTCAAGGAAACTGGTCTATAGTTCAGAGCCATATCCCTCCTTCCCTTTTTGAAGATAGGTATCACATTTGCTTGTTTCCAGCAACTTGGAATCTCCCCCGACTCCAGTGACTCCTTAAATATGATACTTAGTGCCACTCATATTGTGTTTGCGCATTTTTTAAGCACATGAGGGGATATTTCATCAGGACCTGTAGCTTTATGAACATCTAAATCCATCAGCGCTTTGCATACCTCTGTGGCTGTAAGGTTGATGTTCTCTAATACCGGCCCTTGAGCTTCTATGTGTGTATGGTTGGGTGGTTGTCGGTTCCATTTTGTGCTTAGTGATACTTATCTTACTTGTCCTTAAAACTATGGATTGAGTTAGCAATAACTACTTCCTCGCTTAGCGAATCCCTATTATGTACTACTCTTACACTAAAAAAAGTACTTCTTCTCATCCTGCAAAGTGTGTGTGTGTATTTTAGAGAGAGAGAAAGGGAGAGCCAAAAAAAAAAAAAAAAATTTGGGTATCGAAAAAACTCATGTAGACAGACAAACAGTGAATGAGTGAGTCTCTGTGTGTGTGTTTGTGTGTGTGTGTGTTCGAGAGAGAGATTGACTTGTAATGGGGTAACAGGGTCCTTAATGACCTATATACACTGTAATCGTATGTGTTACGCGCTTACAAAGCATATTATGACATAACTCTCTCTCTCTCTCTCTCTCTCTCTCTCTCTCTCTCTCTCTCTCTCTCTCTCTCTCTCTCTCTCTCTCTCTCTCTCTCTCTCTCTCTCTCTCTCTCTCTCTCTCTCTCTCATGTTGAGTGCGCATTATCTAAGCTAGATAGGTTATCTAATACCAACTTATGTAATACTAAAATATATTTTTTAATGATTTTCCTTGTCATGTACACTGACATATTGTAAATTATTTCATTATGTATTTGTGTATGCCCACAGACATAAATATATTCACATGTACGTTATATATGAATATGGTAATGCTTTTTCTTACATATATATATATATATATATATATATATATATATATATATATATATATATATATATATATATATATATATATATATATATATATATATATATATATATATATATATATATATATATATATATATATATATATATATATATATATATATATATATATATATATATATATATATATATATATATATATATATATATATATATATATATATATATATATATATATATATATATATATATATATATATATTGTATAGTTTTTATTTATTAATTTATTTTCAATTTATATTTTCTTTTTATTGAAATGTTCTGATGGCACGAAAAGGTAGGTATTGTTCTATTAGAAATCTGATATTACTAAATATTTTTCTTTTCACGAGAGGTGTCTAGGGTGCACGTTAGCCCTTCTCAACTTCCTTTTCTCTTAGATTTTACACACCTTAATGGTGTACTCACTAAGTCTGGTTAGTTTTAAGTGGTTCTTATTATATGATGGAAGACTGCCACATTCCAGTGTCGTGAAGTGGTTACTATTCCACCGCGTGTCACCAGTTTGTCGTGGTGTAATTCCACTTGATGATACCAAAGTCGTGAGATTACTATTTCACACAAGTTATAATTATGGTAGCGTGGTTGGTGAATATAGATCAGCTGCTTCTTTATATGTATTTATTTCTAGCTTACATATATGTACTCAGAGCTCCCATTACTGCAGTTCCTGTCACGAATATTTCCAGATTCCCGCCCCCAAGGGCGAGGCTAGTTAAGCTGTGCTGCGTCACGTCTGCTCCTGGCAAGGCCCGGTCTCTAACTGACACTTTATAGTTACTCATGGCGTTCTGTGGGTGGCACTGGGCATCGCTGCCACATTTAGGCGTGTCTGAAATGCCTTGTGAAGTTATAGGCTTATTAATATGCCTTACAACACTCCCTACCACCAAACTGAAATACTGTACCTCGTATTACAGACTGACACATCAATACTTCTATGAGAGCGTTAAAGTTTTCTAACTATCATTATTTTACAAAAACGGCACAGAGCTATCTAAGAAACTGACTTATGAAACTATTACAATCTCATACAATTATCTAAACAGATTACAGTAATACTAAAATTACTATGCAAAAAAACTGACAGAGAAATGTATATTCCTTATCATAAGCATTGTAATCAAAATCACAAATTCAAACTTACATATTCTTAATTGCAACATATAGCTAGAAAGCATCGGCAAAATTACTTAAGAACAAGGGTAATAAAGCTATTTCATTAATCAAACAGTACACAATACATTTGGACATGATGTATGGAAATACTTTTGAAACAAAACATTTGTTATGGTGTGAAAAGTTAAAAACATTCACAATTACAATATATAGCTAGTAAGCATTGGCAGAATTACTTAATAACAAAGCTAATAAAGCTATTTCATTAATCAAACAGTACACAATACATTTAGACATGATGTATGCAAGCACTTTTCAAACAAAACATTTGTTACGGTGTGAAAAGTTAAAAGCATTCACAATTACCATATGCAATCACTATTCAAGGACAAATTGATATGAGAACTTAATGAACATAATATAAAACATATTCGTCTATGATCTTTCTTCACAAAAATCTGCTCACTACCTCTCAACCTAAGAATTAATGAGGAGTGGATTCTTTTGCACACTCAGTGAACACAAAGATTAAATCATGATTCAAACAATGATAATACTAAAGCAAAACAATGATAATATTTAAGCATAAAACAACTTATTATGATTTTTTGCAAATTGTACAATTTATCAATGGCACTTATTATAAAAACTTATATCTAAGGGAGACTCTGAGTTCTCACTTAAAATTATCTTAAAGCTAGGAAAAAAATATAAGAAAAATTTAAATTGTCTTTTCGCACAGGGGTCGAAGACGGTGGGGACATTTTCTTTCCCATTTTTCAATTCTAATGCGTGGGAGGACATACTTTGTAATTTAACTAATAAGGGATATTCCATACCCTTCCTTTCTCTTTTCACTAAAGTTAGGACATGTATAGGGATTTTTTCTTTCTGTTTGGATCCCATCAGTTCGTTTATGTGGCTTCTAAGGTATTATTAAGATGTTTTAAAAGACTTCTGGCTTCTCTCTCTTGCTCATGAAATTCATGCTAGGCGTTATACAATGGTCTCCATGTTTACCTCTCCTTTTCACTCCCCCGCCGTCTTCACTGCAGGCCCAGGTTCGTACACTACCACAAATTCTCTTCCTCTGAAGACTGGCAAGACAAAAAGGAAGCGATCGATGCATCTTCCGAACCCCTCCAGCCTGGCTTTTTCGTCCTACCTCCGGGCCCGTCTTGACTATGACCACCCCTGTAGGAGACCTGCAACGTCACAGCGACTTTCTCTTCAGTACTGCAATACACACATACCTTCGAAGCAGACCTCGGGATGAAAATTTGAACCTATGTCACTAATACAGTTGTAAGAAAGGTTCCCTATGACTTTGGGGTACCAACAATGGCCATACGTCGGTAATCTGAGGCTATAATTCGCCTCCCTTGCAACTGCAAGTGCTTGCAATCTCTATTCAATGGACAACAGGTCTCGTTTGAGAGAAAACAAAATATAAAGACTTTTAGAACTTGCAGGTCGGGGCTGCCTGGAAATAGGGTGGTAATGGAAGGTATGTGTCTACACCACTAGATTATTATTCCAAGATACTTAGGACTTAGCTGAGCAACTGATACATAACATTACTCTACTTTAGACATCAAAAAGAACAATCATTAAATGCTGAGAAAAGCCACTAAAGAATATTCTTATCAGCAGTGGCTACAGTAATATCAAGCATGAATTCAGATAAAAGATACAAATCATCAGGTTACTGCTGATTGCATTGCAAAAATAATAATTAGCAAAAGGCCATTGAGAGATAGCAACAATAACAGTCAGCCTACTACTAACATTACTAATATTCATGATCAGAATAAGAATAATGAAAAATGAAATAAAAATTCTAAATCAGGAATAGCAATATATATACAATTGAGACTGGCATTCAGGGGTAAGAACAGAGTTCTATACTTATATTTCATAGTAATGCTCATTCTAACACAGCCTCTTTTACTATTTGAATATCCTGCTGTCGTAATATATGTATATATATAGAGCATAAGTGGCAACTTCCGGGTTCCCCAAATTTGTCAATGGGAGTTTTATCTGTTCTCTAAACAGTTGCGATATGTGGCACAAATATTTATGCAAAAGTTGGTACTACCGATGTCTTATCAGTATTTATGCAATAACAGCATGCAACAATTTATCAACTGAAATAAAATATAGGCACAATTATCACCTAGCTTCACTGAAAAAAACAAAAAAAAGAATCAATGACGGCAACATTCTCTTAGCATCGGAAGGAGCACATGTCAGTCTCAGAGTAGAGTGAAAGATAGGAGGGAGAGAGAGAGAGATTTTTCTTCAAAAAAAAAAACATAATTTTCGCTTGTAGGGCCCTTCTTTATGACTTAACTTCCTGCCCTACTATACAAAGGGACAGAGCGCAACTGCAATCATTTTCAAACATCTAGAAAGAAAAAAAACAAAAACAAAATAATTTGGTGTACAACTGCAGCAATATCGAAGCATAAATCCATTCCTTTCTGTTTAATATTGTAAAGGACTTTACTGAAATAGCATACGCATCCTTGTCTATAATGACAATCTTTTTCTTGCTATAAATCAGAGGGTTGAGGTAAAGCACACACTCTCTGTAAGGCAACATATCCCTGATGAGATTAAAGCAACACATTAAAATCGTATGTGACAATATCTCTATTACTATCAACAAAAGTACAAATATCTTTTTCGTAACAAACGTCTTACAATGACTTAGGTATTATTAATTTTAAATTTCAAACTCAACATATAATCTCTGAGAATCTCAGTTATCTCAATTAGCTCCATTGTAATTTTAAATTCATGACTGATAGGAATTAACAATAATTATCTCTAGATAATCCTTTTCAAAACTCTTTAATTATAATATATATATCAAAGGGATAAAGGTATTAACGATTTTTCTTCATACAAAAAACTATAATAAAAACGGGAATCTGATAAAATATAAAAAGTCTGTCTCTGTGTATGCAATAATAACAAAAAAATATATTTCATTCGCAACAGTAAAGAATGCATCTTGCTTCAGTTTCAAAATCTCGCAAGGAGTTGTACAGGAATAATTAAAACAGAGAATATATGTATTCTTCTACTATCTCGAATTTGACTTATTTGAATTACTATACAACAGAATTACCTCCGGAACAGGGAGAAGTTCGACATATAACTGTTATGTCTGTTTGCTCATACTTACGCACGGTCGGGTACTTTTATTATTACCCTCCCCTTTATTACTTTATTTTTCCTGCTCTTATACTGCCCGAGGTTTGCCTTCAGGGCTGCGGCTGACTAGCTTTTACGGGGGGTGCGCATGGGGGCGCTGTTTTCTCCCCTGTTCCTTTGGCTTCTGGATCAACTTCTGCTCTCTCAAATACGGGAAACGGCTGTGTAACATTCTTGTTGTCATTTCGTGTCAGCTCACGCTCTTTCTTTATGACCAGGCTGAAATAATTTTGATAAACATTATCATGGCTGAAACATTCAAAGTTTTATTTTATATATCCAACATATCTCTTCGGACAAATAATGTATATACTGCAGCTAGCAAAAACAAAAATAAAAAATCATTCATAGATTCACGTCCTTTACCACGTAATATCTATCTTGGAGTTCTCGGAAATTGAATAATAATCCCATTGGCGGAGTAGGGGACGAAACAAAAATAAAACAAACTTGGCATCTCAACCATATCTGGGCAGGTGGAGAATAATTTTCTCAAAAATATCCCTCAATAGATATTGCAACATCGCATCACCTCCCATAAATATACTCGGATATGGCATGCACATAGACCCAGCGGAGCAGGGGATTTACTCTCACAGACCCCCAATCATGCTTCCTAACGTGCTTTCCGCTATTTCACCCCCTAGAGCAACCCCCCCATTATACTCCCAGTCATTCATACTCATTCTCTATCACATTCGCTATATCACTTTCAAACTTGCATTCCCTCTCTGTCTATGTAAAATTCCCCATCCCTTCCCCTACCACTCTGAAGGAGTGTAAAGGTGAAATCTCGGTTGGGCCGCGTGGTCACATGACTGCCTCACCAGTCCTAGGTCCCTATCTACCCCCACAAGGGTGCGTTAATGCTACACAATAACTCTCTTTCTTCCATTACTTGGCATGAGCTTGTTGGCGGTCTCGAGGCGTATCCCTCACGGCTATTATACCCCATTCCTTCTCCCCTCTAAGATACGTTAGGGTTAACTTAAGAAACCCCCTATACCCCAGCACAGCCCAACTTCTCTCAAGTTTACTGTTATTTTCGCCTGCATAGCGCGAAATTAAAAAAAACTCATATCTAAATAATATTACAAAATATCTTATTCTTCAAAATGAAATGCCACACACGTATGTTAATATCAATTTCTCCATCATAATGACATTAAAAGAACATCTGTCATTTATGTCTTTCTTTCGCTCAAATATTACTCCCGCGGAGCAAAAAAAAACAAAAACAAAAAAGAAAGAATCTTGAAAACAGGTGCAAGGATCTTATCACTCGATTTCTTACGCTTTAAGAAATTAATATAAAAATGCTTTTACACGTACTTTAAACATTTTTCAATGAAAATCAATACATTCGCGTTCTTAAAATTCAATTTAGGCATTAATACAAATAAATGGAACACCCTTTAAACGCAATTACCCGTTATATTCTTCCAATAATAACAAAAATGGAGTTTATTACTGCTTATAGCTTTTAGTACAAATTATCCATGTTAATAATGGGTACAGAAATTCTACTTTTATTAGCTTACTAGGAGCCACACCCCTCATAGGCGGGTTGGCTGAGTCAAAGCATAACTACAAGATAAAATGGCGGCATCCACCGACCTCAATTTCTGTTAATAATTGTCCCATTACTCACTGGATACAGATCACAAGTACTTAGCTATTATAAGGAGGTGGTCCTGAAGAACCTCATGGCAGAAGGCAATGGAGGAGGGGATTCTTCTTTCTTCTGGGCGTGGGAGGTTCCCGCCAAATTCTCCATCTCTCGAGTAAAATCGAAGAATTGCCATCTTCTTGGTCGGATCCGGCAACTTATACTTCTTGTAATGGGCATCTTCACTCAATGCCCCGGTCACATTTTGGCTCACTGTGACGGTGGCGTCCATGAAGGTGCTCGTTGTACTTTTACTGCTGGAGGGGCCTTGCCGATACGGTGGCGAGGGAGAGTGGCTCGATCTGGTAATATGATACTGTAGGTGAAGGGGGAGCTCCGACTTTCTCGGCGTCACTCTCTCACTGCTTGTAAGCATCTAGAAGTTTCTTCACTTGAACTTTTCTTCCATAGATGCTATATATTTTTTTCTTCTGTATATTTTTTTTCTTTTTTCTCTTCGGTGAAGTATCGGCGTGGATTGATCCCGAGCTGCTCACCAATATGTTGTGAAGTGGTTACTATTCCACCGCGTGTCACCAGTTTGTCGTGGTGTAATTCCACTTGATGACACCAAAATCGTGAGATTACTATTTCACACAAGTTATAATTATGGTAGCGTGGGTGGTGAATATAGATCAGCTGCTTCTTTATATGTATTTATATCTAGCTTACATATATGTACTCAGAGCTCCCATTACTATAGTTCCTGTCACGAATAATTTCAGATTCCCGCCCCCAAGGGGGAGGCTAGCTAAGCTGTGCTGCGTCACGTCTGCTCCTGGCAAGGCCCAGTCTCTAACTGACGCTTTATAGTTACTCATGGCGCTCTGTGGGTGGCACTGGGGATCGCTGTCACATTTAGGCATGTCTGAAATACCTTGTGAAGTTATAGGCATATTTAATATGCCTAATGACACCAGAGTAAGTGTGGGATCTGAACTTATATCCAGGTTCTGCCCTTAAGCTTGCACCTCCTGATAGATCTGCTTCTATCACTCTTTGAGCCTCCTAGTTAGCACAGTGGTAATGCTCTGGCCGCGCATTCGCGAGGTCGACGGATGGCGCCTCGTCCAGGCAAGAGAGTTTAAGCTGTACTGGGAAGGTTGCTGCTGTGGCTGGGCACCACAGTGGGGGAGTTTGGGCCTTTACCAGCTGGCGACCACCCTCTGGGTACTCCATGACCCGTTCCACCCATCCGTGAGTGGAGAATCTAAAAAAAAATAAATAAATAAATAACTTCACTTTTCTAACATTCGTGGCCTGAACTCTAAACATTTGTCTGTGGAACAGCACTTGGGTACTTCCCTCCCTAATCTCTTCCTTCTCTCTGAAAACTAGTTGTCTAGCCATGCTTCTATTGCAAGGCTCATGGACGTTGAATCTCCTGACTATGATGTTCTCTGGCTGAAAATATATCTCTCCACTACCACTATTTTCCTTTGCTTCTGCTTATGTTCTCCAAACTCCACTAACTTTGTGTCTCTCTTTGAATATCTGTCCTCATGAGTCCTTGTTATCTTCTCTCCCACATGCCGAAGTTCTCTATCCTGGAGACTTCAATGTACACCACTGTGGGTGGCTTAATTTTTCTCACACTGATGTGGGAGGAGTGAGGCCCTTGCTTTCTCTTTTACTCACGATCTGGAGCAAATTATCAAACATCCTACTTGTGTTCCCGATCGACATGAACATGCAGCCAACATTCTTTACCTAATTCTTACTTCAAACTACTCTTATTCTGTGCTTTTCCCGCTAGGTGAATCTGACCACTCTGTGATCTCAATCTCTTCCTTTTATGCTACCCCTCCATCAATCCCTCCTACTCAGCATCGCCTTTGGCACTTTTGAGTGTACCCAGTGTGATGATTTGTGTAACTTCCTCTTTGACATCCCATGGGATGACTACTGCTTTCAGTCCCGCAACCCTGATCAGGTAGCCCTAAAAGTTGCCAAGATCATAACCTCGGGAATGGAGATGCACATCCCTTCGTCTGTGAAAACATTTTCTCCCCCTAATCCTTGGTTTGATGTACCTGCTCCATGGCTATCCAGGCCTGGGATCGGTTACACTGGTCGTACCAAGCCTCTTTTTCTGATTTAACTCGCTCTGCTTTTATTGTAACTAGGAATTGTTGTACTGCTCAGATTCGTAGGTCTAAGGCTTCCTTCATAAGAAGGAAAGTTGATGACCTTAATTCCTCCCCCACTGACAAATATTTCTGGTCCTTTGCCAGAAACCTCTCCAAAAACTTATGTAACTCAAGCTTTCACCCTCTCATTCCTCCTGATGGTTCTATAGCCCACTAACAAAGCCATTCTCTTTGGCTATAATTTTTCTGTCAACTCCTCCGTAAATGATTCCAGCCCACCTCTCCCTCAGTCTTTACTCCTCTCTAACCCTATGTCCTTCCTTATCCTTTCTTCACGCAAAGCTCATAAGGTTCTTCGCTCGCTAAAGACGAACAAGGCATCTGGTCCCAATGGTATCCCTGCTAGTTTCCTTAAGGAGTTTGCAGATGAACTGGCTCCCGTGCTTTGCCATCTTTCTCTCCTCATTCTCTCAACCAGTATCTATCCTTCATCTTGGAAGCATGCTCTAGTGCAACCAGTTCCTAAGAAGAGTGACCGCTCTCTTCCTTCAAACTACCGACCTATTGCCTGAACCTCTTCTATCGCTAAAGTTTTTGAAACTTTGCTCAATGCTCACTATTTAAAACGTCTTGAATCTCACTCTCTTATCTTCTCTAAGGAACTATGGGGAATCCTTTGTTGTCGCTCTTGATATCTCTAAGGCTTTTGACAAAGTCTGGCACAAGGCTCTTTAGGCCAAACTCCCAGTCTATGGCTTTAGCCCTTATCTCTCTTCTCTGATTTCCAGCTGTCTTTCTGACCGTTTTATATCTGTCTTTGTTGACGGTGCAACATCTAGCCCATTCCCTGTTACCAGTGGTGCCCCACTAGGCTCTGGCTAGTACGGTGGTGACTCGCTGGCTTCGCATTCACGAGGTTGGCTGATTGGTTCCCGTCCAAGACTGAGAGTTTAAGCTGTTTACTGGGAGGTTACTGCTGTGGCTGGGCACCACAGTGAGGGTTTGGGGCTTGCCCCAGCTGATGTTCTGAGGAGCATCTTAGATGGATATCGGCACTGAAACCCGGCAACCTTTACCTTGACCTTTACTTATAAGTGTACTCCTAGATTTGAAACAGAATACCCATTGTATAATGGAAATAAAATAATGGTTTAAGGAGCCATAATAAGGGCTATCTGAAAGGTAAAACAATGGAAAATAAAGCAAAAATTACGAACAGATCTCAAACGAATCACACAGTGCGGGCACCAATGCATAACTGAGAGCGGGCGAGTGAGGCGCGTGATGGCCGTGGACGTCGCGTGCGTGTTCGTGGGTTGGGGTAAAAATTTGTTGGAAATTTTGTTTGTGGGTGCAGGCGTTTGTAGGTTGGTGTCACCACTGTGTATATATATATATATATATATATATATATATATATATATATATATATATATATATATATATATATATATATATATATATATATATACTATATATATATATACACCTAGTTCTCAGAATAACGCCTAGATAGGTTCTCAGAAGGGTCGGGTAAATGGAAAATCGTGTGAAAAAACGAGTTATTTTCCATAGGAAACAATGATAAATGGCATAGATACGTTCCAAACCTTACATAGACACACCATGCCAAAGATAAAAGATAAGTAAAAAACATATTACTACATAGCAAAGCAGAAAGCCCTGTATCTATTTTTTAGAGTATACAAAAGATATTCATATTCACTTTACAGCAAGAAATTAACATACATTACTATACTTTACTCTATTATGCAGTGGGCAACAGTGATACAGTACACTGGGACCTGCATGGTGGCAGTGAGCAAGTAACTTATGTGGTAGAAGAGGAGGAGGATGCAGGAGAACGAACCTCTATCTGCAAATGTAAACAAAGATAAAATAAAAATTATAAATAACCAAAGCAAGACTAAAAAATGGAAAAAAAAATAATTTTGCAATGCCTAAATCTACCATATGACAGATTAAAAAAACTTAATCTTCATTCTCTAGAGAGGCACAGAGTTAGGGGGGATATGATTGAGGTGTATAAATAGTTTAAAGGGATTAACAAGGGTGATATTAATAAAGTTTTAAAAATTCATGATCAAACCAGAACTCGTAATGGGTAATGGATTTAATCTTGATAAACTTAGGTTCAGAAGGGAAATTGGTGAAAATTGGCTTGGTAATACCGTAGAGTATTCCTAGTAGGATAATAAATGCCAATACCTTTTTTTTTATTTTTATTTGTATTTTTTTTAGGATGGGATGGGATAGGAGGGGAAAAAAGGGAGGGGATTAAGGATATAAGGGAATTGGAGGGAAAAGCACGAAAATTAAAGTAAGAGAGAAAAAAGAGAGGGGCAGACCCTCGTGCTAAGTTTTGATCTGTAATTCAGTTTCTGAATTGTATTACTTAGACACCTTCAAATGTAGATTAGATAGACATATGACAGAGGTAGGGTGGGTGTATATATAATGTATAATGATGATGATCTTTTCTTATCGTAATACAAAGAGGATTGCGATAAGAAAAGATCATCATCATTATGCATTATATATACACCCACCCTATTGGGTAGAATAGAATGTTGGAGAGAGAGAGATCTTTAATTAACTCTTGTTCATTCAACCAATACTACATTATTTATTGTAAAACTAATGGTTTAATTACAAATTCGTAATAATAATGATATTAATAATAATAATCTCCACAAGCATCATCAAAGGAAAATTATTGTTAAAAATAATAATAATAATAATAATAAGATCTAAGGAGAATTTTTGGAATAGACATCATGAGAGTAATGCAGAGGTATATTAAAACCCAGCAGAGAGCTGGATATTCATTACACATCTTTTATAATCCCTTCACATCTGAAGGGTCATTACACTCTCCATCTGTTTCTCTTTACAGCCTGATAAAGGCTGTTTTATTTTATAATTTTTTGGTCCATCCTGGTGTCACAATTAAAAAATAAAAAAAAAAAATGGGGGAGGGCGTTATTCGCGAGTTATTCGCGAATTCCGAGTTTTTTACTATTATTTTTGGGGGGCGTTATTGCAATTTCGCATATAAAAAATCGCGTATAAGAGGAAAAAGGTATATATATATATATATATATATATATATATATATATATATATATATATATATATATATATATATATATATATATATATATATACATACATACATACATGAGACGGGAAGATACGAGCTTTGGGCTCTTTCCCGTAAACACAATTAAGTAATCACATACATACGGGATACATACGAGCTTTGGGATATATACCGTATATATATATATATATATATATATATATATATATATATATATATATATATATATATATATATATATATATATATATATATATATATATATATATATATATATATATAAACTAGCACATACATACAGATATAGAAGCAAATGAAAATAGTTTAAACAACAGATAGGAGGCTCTATTTACATAAAATAACAAATGGATAACTAAATATGCAAACACACATACATATGCATACCCATAAATGCATATACACACTTACACATGTACAAGCATATACATGCGCATAAAAAGATATGCGCATATGCACCAAAAAACATATGAACATACAAACATACATATAGAAAAGAGAAAGATTAAAGAAAACTATAAATAGACACAACACGGCTGAACAAAGAGGCTGTCTAATTAAATGAAGGCGGTCTGTCTTGGGGAATTATATTGGCCAGCATATGCTTGAGGATTATCTTGTCTACTGCATCAGGCACCCACTGGCCCTTGGACAAATTGAAATTTTTGAATGTTTCAATGACGGCTGATTCCACTATCTTGCGCTTATATGGACATGTGCTTCTAAACATCATGGTGGCGCCATTCCAGTTAATATTATGCCCGTGTTCTCTCATATGAAGTAAGATAGCAGAGTTCTCTTGGCAATATCTGACTGATCTTTTGTGTTCGGTAATTCTCTACTTCAGAGAACGACCTGTCTGCCCAATGTATGCCTTGGGGCAGTTATTGCATTCTATTTTATACACTCCGGCATTGTTCTCTTTTTTAATTTTATTAATATTTACTAACTGGCCTCTCAAGGTTTTGGGATATATATATATATATATATATATATATATATATATATATATATATATATATATATATATATATATATATATATATATATATATATATATATATATATATATATATATATATATATATATATATATATATATATATACACACAGTGTTACCCCGGTTATTCGCGTTTCTTGGTTCGCGTTCTCACTCTATCGCGTTTTTTTTTTGGCTAAATTATTATTTTATTTTATGGGTATACGCAAAAATATTAAAATATTGAAGAAAATAAAATTGTCAGTATTTTCATTTTTTTATTGGAAATGTAAATTTACGTTGCTTGCTGTTATTTATAATGTAAAGGGTGTTTTTTAACAGTGCAGGGAGTGTTTATACGGTTTGTAAAAAAAAAAAAATTGTAAATGAGTATGTGTGTCAGGTCATCATCACCTCATTCATCGTAATTTTATCTATCACTTTCATAAAAATTTACGTTGCGTGCTGTTATTTATAATGTAAAGGGTGTTTTTTTAACAGTGCGGGGAGGGTTTATACAGTTTGTAATCGAAAAAATAATTGTAAATGAGAATGTGTGTCACGTCATCATCACCTCATTCACCGTAATTTATCTATCACTTTCATAAAAATTTACGTTGCTTGCTGTTATTTATAATGTAAAGGGTGTTTTTTTAACAGTGCAGGGAGGGTTTATACAGTACGTAAACGAAAAAATAATTGTAAATGAGTATGTATGTCACGTCATCATCACCTCATTCACCGTAATTTTATCTATCACTTTCATAAATATTTACGTTGCTTGCTGTTGTTTATAATGTAACGGGTGATTTTTTAACAGTGCAGGGAGGGTTTATACAGTACGTAAACGAAAAAATAATTGTAAATGAGTATGTATGTCACGTCATCATCACCTCATTCACCGTAATTTTATCTATCACTTTCATAAAAATTTACGTTGCTTGCTGTTATTTATAATGTAAAGGGTGTTTTTTTAACAGTGCAGGGAGGGTTTATACAGTGCGTAAACGAAAAAATAATCGTAAATGAGTATGTATGTCACGTCATCATCATCACATTCACGGTAAGTTTTCCTATCACTTTCATAAAAATTTACGTTGCTTGCTGTTATTTATAATGTAAAGGGTGTTTTTTAACAGTGCAGGGAGGGTTTATACAGTACGTAAACGAAAAAATAATTGTAAATGAGTATGTAAGTCACGTCATCAGCACCTCATTCACCGTAATTTTATCTATCTCTTTCATAAAAATTTACGTTGCTTGCTGTTATTTATAATGTTTAGGGTGTTTTTTTTAACAGTGCAGGGAGGGTTTATACAGTACGTAAACGAAAAAATAATTGTAAATTAGTATGTATGTTACGTCATCATCACATTCACGGTAAGTTTTCCTATCACTTTCATAAAAATTTACGTTGCTTGCTGTTATCTATAATGTTAAGGGTGTTTTTTTAGCAGTGCAGGGAGGGTTTATACAGTACGTAAACGAAAAAATAATTGTAAATGAGTATGTATGTCACGTCGTCATCACATTCACGGTAAGTTTTCCTATCACTTTCATATAAATTTACGCTTGCATGCTGTTATCTATGAAGTAAAGGGTGGTATGTTAACAGTACAGGGACAGTTTATACAGTGTAAGCGTAAAAATATATTAAAATATCTATGTACATATAGGCTGATCCTACTCCGCGGATTTCCTGGTTCGCGCCGGGTCCCGGAACCGAACTACCGCGATAAGTGAGGCAACACTGTATATATATATATATATATATATATATATATATATATATATATATATATATATATATATATATATATATATATATATATATATATATATATATATATATATATATATATATATATATATATATACAGTGATCCCCCGCTGGATCGCGTTTCTTGGTTCGCGTTTCACTGTACCACGTTTTTTTTTTTTTTTGGCAAATTATTATTTTATTTTTTGGGTATATGCCAAAATATTAAAGTACTAAAAAAATAAAAATTCTCAGTATTTGCATTTTTTTTATTGAAAAAAACATATTTCATTATCTAATTGATTAAAAAAAAATTTATTTCCCAGCCTACGAATAATAAAACCGTAAAAAAATAGTAAAAAACATAAATTTAGATATGCGTACGTACAGTATAACTCACAGTATTGCATCATGCGAAATAGTGTCCGATAGCGTACAATGTATTGGGGTCGCAGCTACGTGAGCTAGCATATATATTTATATTTCCAGTAGTTTCATGATTTTATTGATAAAAAAACGTATTTCATAGCCTAAGAATAATTAAACAGTAAAAAATAGTAGAAAACATAAATACTAACAGTATTGCAACATGTAAAATACGATACCGCTATCAGCGTTTCTGACAAAGGCTCGTTCAGTCTAACTCACGTGTGCGCCGTTCACGTTGTGCTTATTAAACGTTTTGCTTTTGCCCGATAGCGTACAATGTTTTGGGGTCGCAGCTATGTGAGCTAGCATATATATTTATATTTCCAGTAGTTACATGATTTTATTGATGAAAAAAATGTATTTCTTAGCCTAAGAATAATAAAACAGTAAAAAATAATAAAAAGCATAAATACTAACAGTATTGCAACATGTAAAATACGATACCGCTATCAGCGTTTCTGACAAAGGCTCGTTCAGTCTAACTCACGTGTGCGCTGTTCACGTTGTGCTTATTAAACGTTTTGCTTGTGTCCGATAGCGTACAATGTATTGGGGTCGCATCTACGTGAGTTAGCATATATATTTATATTTCCAGTAGTTTCATGATCTTATTGATAAAAAAAAAGTATTTCTTAACCTAAGAATAATAAAACAGTAAAAAATAGTAAAATACATAAATACTAACAGTATTGCAACATGTAAAATACGATACCGCTATCAGTGTTTCGGACAAAGGCTTCCACCATCTTCCATTGTCTCGCCTCACTCGTGTGCGCCGTTCACGTTGTGCTTATTAATACGATTTGCTTGTGATTTTTTTACTCGTATATTTTAATCTTTGCAATGCCTCCCAAGCATCCTTCATCTTCTAAGGCTTCTTGTAGTGAGCCTAAGCGGCAAAGGAAAATGTTAACCATAACAGAAAAGTTTACCTATCACGTACATATAAATTTACGTTGCATGCTGTTATTTATAAAGTAAAGAGTGGTTTTTTAACAGTGCATGGAGGGTTTATACAGTAAACGTAAAAATAATTGTAAAATACCTATGTACATGAGTATGCCATATAAATTTACGCTTGCATGCTGTTATTTATGAAGTAAAGGGTGGTTTGTTAACAGTACAGGGAGGTTTATACAGTTTATACAGTGTAAACGTAAAAATAAATTAAAATATCTATGTACATATAGGCTGATCCTACTCCGCGGTTTTCCTATTTTGCGCCGGGTCCCGGAACCGAACCCCCGCGATAATGGGGGGATCACTGTATATATATATATTATATATATATATATATATATATATATATATATATATATATATATATATATATATTTTATCCTTCTCTTCATCAATGACCTTCTTGAGCCTTTGCGGACCATTCTACCCTTTATTTTTTTTCTCCTTTTCTTCAAAACTTTCATCTGCTACTCATAATCAATCATGTATCTTTTTCTTTTACTCTCAACTCAGTTTGCATATGCTGTCTGAGTGGGGCATCTAAAATTTAGTTAAATAATGCTTCCAAGACATTTCCTAGGTATCTCTCTATTTTCTTCTCCTCCTGATAGCCCTGTTGTCTTTGAAATTTACGAAAATTACCCTCTTAATGCTATCAAGATATTAGGAATCCATGTAGCCTCTAACTCGTATTGGAGGAATCACATAATCCAAATTTCTAAATCTGCATCCAAAAAATTGGGGGTTCTGTTTTGTTTTCGCCATTACTTTAACTCTTTACAGTTACTTAATATGTATAAAGGTCTTGTCTGTCCCTGCTTAGAATACTGCTCACACATCTGGGGTGCTTCTTATACTTACCTCCTTGATAGGGTTGAATCTAAGAGTCAGACTCATTAATGACCCTTCCCTTACGTGTAATTTGGATTCTCATTCTCTTCTCCACAAGGTATCATTCCTTTCTCTTTTCTGTTGCTGCTACTTTCATCGCTGCCCTGATGAGTTGGTGGGATGTGTCCTTCCTCCACTGCCAAGGCTGCGTAACACTCCCCAAGTGGCCTTATCTCACATGTACTGTGTGGAGATTTGTAGCTCGCGGATTGGTCGGTGCAATGACTGCTTCTTCCCATCTACCTCCAGACTCTGGATCTCTCTTCCTCTTTCTGTCTTACCTAATTCTTATAACCTATCTTCCTTTATAAAGTGGATCTATCATCATCTCAGGGCCTATACCTGCCATATCTCTAGGTCCTCTGTACTTTGACTACTCTTTCAGTCTGTCCTTTTCCTTGTGTATCATTACCTCATCTCTGCCTTGCCCATAACCTTTTTCTTTTCCTTTGTCTTAAAGTTTTCTTTGTACCCAGGCCTTAATTGATAAGGGCAGTTTTTTACCTGTCCCAGTGTCACAAAAATAAAAAAAATAATAAATTTAGGTGTGATGTTGTATAAAAAGATATTATTATTATTTTTATTATTATTATTATTATTATTATTATTTATTATTATTATTACCATTATTATTATTATTACCATTATTATTATTATATTATTATTATTATTACCATTATTATTATTATTGCCATTATTATTATCATTATTATAATTATTTTATTTTAGAGCCATTCTTCTGGGATCTAAAGGAATAGATCTGCCACACATAACCAGCCGACTGGAAAACCTTGTCACAGCCAGAACACTCCAGCCGTTGGAAGCCGTCGCTGATACGGACATCGCTGCTTTTCTCAGGAACGAGAGAGAAAATGCTATTATTACTGCCGTTGAAGATTCCAAAAGAAGGGTCTGTTTCCACTTTTTTAAGTCTGATCTTGTAAAGTTCAGTAACCCCCATAACCCCATGTAAAGTTAAAGAACACTGTAAATTGTCTGGTTAGGTTAGGTTAGTGGGATTGCCATTAGACAGGTAAAGGAGCCACTTTTTGAGTAGTAGTTTTGCCTAGCTCAGGCTTTGATAATGACAGATATGGCCGTCCATTCCTCAGTTCTCTACTCACTGCTCATTCCTTATTTTCCATTTAATGAGAGCTACACTTTTGTTCTTGAAGAATTTATCGAAGTGGATATTAATTACACTGATCTTATAAGAAGATTTAATGTGTCATCCTGTTGTTTGACTAGATTGGTAAATCATTCAGAGAGAGAAGGAAAGGAAGAGAAAGAGAGAGAGAGAGAGAGAGAGAGATCCCAATACATGCTTTTATATGCTAAAGCCATAATCCCCCTTATTAGGGGGGTGTCTGACTATGAGCAAAACACTTAAATCTTTGTTAGAGAAAATACTAAAGAGGGAATTTCCTGCCCTTTGCTTCTTCCCAAGTAATCGACTTTCATGACTCGTAGGGGAACACATGCTATATATTGTACCGTGCTCTGTGGATATTGTTCATAATATCTAGTCACTCTTTCTTTATATATAATCTCATTTCTCATTATTCCTGTTAAAACCACTCAATATAGCCTACTGCTTCTCTCAAGGACATTTAAGATTTCAGACTTTTATTTGCTTCCTATCCTGACCTCAAAAGCCTTCTTATCATTGTGATATTGGTATTGTTTTTACTTTTTTGTTTTATATTTTATGCATGCAGTATTTTATAGCAGTACACCCTTTGATGTAGCTATAATTTTAATAACAGGAGCCATTAAAGTCATAATAAAAATTTTTACAGCATCAGTAATAGTAATAATAATAATAATAATAATAATAATAATAATAATAATAATAATAAAAATAATAATAATAACAATTATTATGATAATAATAATAATAATAATAATAATAATAATAATAATAATAATAACAATAATAATAATGATAATAATAATAATAATACTAATAATGATAATAATAATAATAATAATAATATTAATGTTATTAATAATAATAATATTGATGATAATTTATTTCAACATAATGCCATGTCTTGCCGAGGACAGAATGATTGCCTCAACTCAGCAAAATTGAAAGGTAGTAGGGCTTCAGATAACCTTGAATACACTCTCCTAATCTATCAGCTATACTGTGACAAAAAAACAAAACAAAAAACGAGGAATAGGAGGACGGTCTGTTTAAGACTGCCACCTTTCGCTTCCCTATACCTTTTTAGTACTCTTATGAATTGCAGAGAATATGGGTGTGGTATTCTTTCTTTCTCACCATCAGGAATAATGATAAATGCTAATGATGATTTTTTTTAATCATTGATGTATCCTTAACCCATTGGCAGGAGATAGCTACAAATAAAGTAAGAAAATGCATGATAACTGAAATAAAAACAAGTTTCTCTCTTTGTGTAATTGTAAATATTTGCTTGTATTCATGCTTATGCCCACCTTATAGTGTGGGTTAGATCATACCATTGGTATCACAGAAGTTTAAAATCATGCCCAGGTTTCCCTGATTTTCCCTGTCCCCATCGTCGCCAATAAATTTCAGTCAGTGACTTTTGTCAGCGCAGTTTTTATATAACATCGCTCCAACCTACTTCATATTTTACACACCTTTCGCCCTTCAGAATTATCATTATTTAAACCAGTAATGTTGATTGCATCTCCCCAAAGACGTGCGAAGAAGTGGACAAGCTCTTCTGGAAACAACAGCAGGCTGAATGGGAACAGAGGAAGCAACATCTACTCTCTGCTTTTACACACACAGGCACTGACCTATTAAACATTAATGCGCAGCAGCAGGTAAGCTTATGTGAAAGGAATGATCCTCGTTTTGTGTGTCAATGTTAGTCTCCATTATGGGGTTAGACACAGATTGGAACGGGAAAGTTAAGATTGGATGCCAATCCTAACACCCTGCAGTGGGCTTGATTCTGGGTCTATCACCTCCCGAGTCCACTACTGAGGTCACTGGAGCTTATATAAAAGTAAATGATTGTAATTCTCTTAAAGCCATACCCTGCTGAGGCAAGTAGGAGGGTCACAGCTATTGCAAAAAATGAGTCTACATTGATTTGTAATGATCCTGACATCAAGTGACTGCTTGAGTGTTGAAATAGAAAACAAATATACAGTGTTGCATCACTTATCGCGGTAGTTCGGTTCCGGGACCCGGCGCGAACCCAGGAATCCGTGTAGAGATCAGCCTATATGTACATAGATATTTTAATGTATTTTTACGTTTACACTGTATAAACCCTCCCTGTACTGTTAAAAAAACACCCTTTACATTATAAATAACAGCAAGCAATGTAATTTTTTTATGAAAGTGATAGGAAAACTTACCATGAATGAGGTGATGTTGACTTGACATTAATAGGTTCCATATTTTACAATAATTTTTACGTTTACGTAAAATAGCGGCCGACATCCACAAACTTTTTTCCTTCTTTCAACATATCTAAGAGTTTCACTTTATCTACAATGGTTAACATTTTCCTTTGCCGCTTAGGCTCACTACAAGAAGCCTTAGAAGATGAAGGATGCTTGGGAGGCATTGCCAAGGGTGAAATATGCGAGTAAAAAAATCACAAGCAAAACATATTAATAATAATAAGCACAACATGAATGGTGCACACGAGTGAGGCGAGACAATGGAAGATGGTGGAAGCCTTTGTCCGAAACGCTGATAGCGGTATCGTATTTTACATGTTGCAATACTGTTAATATTTATGTTTTTTACTATTTTTTACTGTTATATTATTCTTAGGCTAAGAAATACGTTTTTTTTATCAATAAAATCATGAAACTACTGGAAATATAAATATATATGCTAGCTCACGTAGCTTCGACCCCAATACATTGTACGCTCTCGAACACAAGCAAAACGTGAGTTAGACTGAACGAGTCTTTGTCCAAAACGCTGATAGCGGTATCGTATTTTACATGTTGCAATACTGTTAGTATTTATGTTTTTTACTATTTTTTACTGTTTTATTATTCTTAGGCTAATAAATACGTTTTTTTTATCAATAAAATCATGAAACTACTGGAAATATAAATATATATGCTAGCTCACGTAGCTGCGACTCCAATACATTGTACGCTATCGAACACTATTTCGTATGATGCAATACTGTGAGTTATGCTGTACGTACGTATATCATTCAGTTATTAGTACAATGTATATTAATTTAAAATTCATCTACTTATTTGATGATTGTACAAAATCTATTGTATTTATTCACTGTAATTTGGACCAAATATTCCTTTTGTAAAGATTATACTGTACTTTTCAAAAGAGGTGGTCAATAAACGTATCTATCTATCTACATTTATGTTTTTTATTATTTTTAACTGTTTTATTATTCATAGGCTGGGAAATAAATTTATTTTTATCAATTAGATAATGAAATATGTTTTTTTCAATAAAAAGAAATGAAAATACTGAAAATATTTTTTTTTATATTTTTATATTTTTGCATATACCCATGAAATAAAATAATAATTTATAAAAAAAAAAACTGCGATAGAGTGAGAAAGCGAACCAGGAAGCGCGAATAACTGGGGTAACACTATATATATATATATATATATATATATATATATATATATATATATATATATATATATATATATATATATATATATATATATATATATATATATATATATATATATATATATATATATATATATAGCGTGTATTAACGGACTGCTCTGGAAGAGCTGAGAGTATTAGTTTGCAACTCTACATGTTAGAGAAGTATTCTTTAGGAATTGTAAAGATATAGATGCAGCTAGTTCTTACTTGAACTACAATGAAGGGCTAGGAAATTAGCAGAAAACAGTTATTAAGTGAACGAACGTTATTGACTCATATAAGAAATCTGCTCTGATCATTTGTAAGAATGTTACTTTTTTCGCTAGGTTTAGTAATTGATCATTGACTAAAGTTTTACATATTTTTCTCTATTATCAGTGAGGCTCACAGTCTCTTGTTATGCAGTTTTACTTATTACATCTTCTCTTTGACAGGAAAGTGTTGTTACTGTTCCACGTACCGTGGGTGGATTGAGCAGTACCCTCAGTAGTGAGGAAACTGCGTATGTTAAAGTCATACAACAGTATAACAAAGAAGTCTTGCAGGGTGGCATTCGTCCAAATCTTCCAGAAGCTTTAAATGTTGCCATGTCTGACCTTGGGGATCAGGTAGGTATAAATATTTCTTTGAGACATACATTGTTTCTTAGCTCTATGTAAGATTAATTGGATATTGGAATATGATAGAGAGTACATGACATACTCGTAAAATTTCTATGTTTGTAATATTTGTTGTCAGTATGTATATTCTTAGCAATGGTTTGATAACTCACAGCAGATGGCAGAGGGTCCTTGTTAACAAATCTTTGATGTGCTATTTATATCTTGTTGCTATTGCACACTTACACATATATTGCCACATTGAAATAAGCTGTTGATTTATTAAATATGTGTTTAATAGTATTGCATTACTTTCCTTATATTTCCCTGGAGTACTTGAGTCACTCACCGTTGTTTTTCCAAATTCTAAAGATTGGTTGAAAGGAAGCTCTGTCTCATTTGTCAAGTGTATTTTAATCATGTTAGAGAGTCCATGACTTCCACACTGTACTAATTTTATTTTCAAAGATCTTGTTTATAATGCTTTAAAAGAAGAGTATCATGTGTTAAAATATTGGGATCTTGTAAAAAAAAGTAACCCCAGGGTGCTTTAGGGTTCTTTTTATTTACAAAGCAAGCCACATAACCTAACCTAACCTAATCCAAACCAACCCTAACCAAGCCCAACTCAACCCAACCTTACCTATCTTAAACTAACCTAACCTAAGTTAACTTAACCTATGCAACCCTACCCACCTAGCAGTTTGCAGAGTTCTTGGGGTTTCTTATCTTTACAAGATCCGAATATTGTAAGCACTATACCTATTATCCATTAAAAAAAGTTTGAACGTTGTTGACCTTCTGACTGGATAAAAAAATGCGTATAGCTGTATACAGAAACTATAATCCCCCATATACGGGGCTAGCTGATTCAGATCAAAACACCTGATGTTTTGTGGGAAAAAATACAAAGGAGAAAATTCCCAATCCTCTCACTTTGCCCCATTTAGTCAACTTTTACATCATGCAGGGGAACAAGGAGGAAGTATTCTTACCCCCATCCAAGAAACAATGCATATACTCTTGTAAAAGTGAATTTTCTAATCATTATCACTTTGATATTGCAGGAAAATAACAGTACTGATAGTAATGTACTTCTGTATTACACAGGGTATATCTGATTTATGGTCCTTGGTTCACTGCATAACGGAAGTCCCTATAAGTGTTGGAGGAGATGCTGCGCAAGCCAGGACCACTTCTAGGGTCCAGGCAGCATTGGTTAAGCAAGCTCGTGGATATCTGGAAAAAAGGTGAGATGGAAAATTTAACTGTTAATTTTTTTTTATTAACTTTATGTTTGTATAGAAATTTTAAATTTAAGAACATAGCTTAGGTATTGTATTAGCTTTTCTTGGCAGTTGTCTGGTTTTGTTGTTTTCTTTCTTTTTTGGTAAGTATAATTTCATATTCCATTAAAGCTAGCAGGATGCTCAGAAAAGTAACAAATAAAGCGAGGCACCAGATCTTATTTATCTCTGCTACTCTTCATTACTCCCATTATTTGTATTGCAGTTTTATGTGTCACAATTATTCCTCATTTGGTGAGATTGAACTCTTCTTTCACTTTCTAACTCGCACAGTTGACCATTGAGGTACCGCAGCCCCCCATCGCAATACTGCACACTTGGTAAATGCAATGGTGGAAATCTTTTGCCCCTATCACAGTAGATATCCCTATTTGGTCCCCTTCTCTAAATCACTGTAAATTGTTAGGTTAGGTTAGGTCAGGTTTGATGACTTACCTTGTATATATGACTAACCCTAGAGTACCGTGGGGTTACTATTTTATACAAGATCTGTAATATTAATAATAATATATGATAACTGTAATTCATATGATAACAAGCTAACACAATTATATATTAATTAATTATTTTTTCTTCTATTGATAGTTATGGCAGCTATATGAGCACTGTTGTTTACTCTCATCTGGAGCGTGCCAAACTTGGGGGCGTACCTGGACTCGTCCCTCTAGTTCGGGCTTATTTGGATGTGATCCTTCCCAAACAAACAATTCCCACTCTGGAAGATGGAGTAGCTGGAAATGCACCCGTGTGGCCCCTGATTTATTTTTGTTTGAGAGCTGGAGGAGCAAAATCAGTGTTGGAAACACTGGCAGATAACGGGTTTGTTTATTTAAATTTTCACACTATAAGATATTGTTCTTTAACGTTTTAACTGTCAGTATTAATCCCATTGTGGAATGAACACAGACAAATTGGAGCTGGGGAATTATGGCTGGATGCCTTCCGTAGCACTCATGGTGGGCTCAGTAGTGAGTCGGTCACCTCTAGAGTCAAATAATTTAACCACTAGGCTACTGCAGTCCCCACACACCAAAGTATATAGCTTTTTTAATTATTCTCATCTTGTTGAAAGCCGGTGGTTGGCCATAACTGAACCAAATGGGAGCAGTGGGGCATCGTCATACGCTAAACATCCCACCCCTTTTTCATGCTACTTTGTGCAAGGAAGGAGAATTTTCTGAAAAAATGACTTTACAACCATTTTCTTCCATACTTTATTAGTTTTTTCAGAAATCTTAGAATGAATTCTGTTTTGATGCAACTATTCTCTTACCAGAAGACAATTATAATAATACTTCATTCTATGTATAACAATTAGTCCCTATTCGAATAGGGCTGGACAAATGTATGTTAGAGCTTGGGTAATAAGGCAGGATACCTCTTCTAATGTTCCATGGTAGGCTCAGACTGCGATAGTTGCTTCTTGACTCGCAGGATTTACCACAAAGCCACCGCAACCCTCGCCAAATTACACAGCGGTGTGGATTCTAAGCTGTTTGTTTGACACTTAATTATTTTCTGTTTAGGAAAATCAGTAAAAACATTGAAGGATACTAAAAAAGCAATAGTTGAAGATATTTTTGAATCTCCAATACTTTCAAGAGCTAAATATATAGCAATACAATAGGTTTACAATCGTATATTTATTAGCTTATGAGAAATGTGTGTGCTTTGACCCAGCCACCTATTTTTTTTCTTTTTTTTTTAGATTGAAAGCGAAGGCTTTTGAAAGTATTATGCAGTAATATTTATCTTCAAGTGCAATTTGTATCACATCACTCTTGATTCAAGAAAGTCTATCACCTTTTTGTTGAGTGGTGAATTTATGGCTCATCAGTCTACATTCGAAAATTAATTTTTATTTATTGGTGCATTTAATTTACTTGTAAATTTTCATTAACTATCTCCTTCCCTTTCATTTGTTTTCAGTTCACCATCAGTAGTAGAAATCCTCAATGCATTAGAACTGTATGAGAAAAGTGACTCGAACAAACTCCCTCCGGACGTGGAGAAGAAGTTGCGCATGTCATACAAGCGCTTGATCAAGAATTCAGCAGATCCTTTTAAGGTACATTACAAATGATTGCTAGTAATCCTTTGTTTTCACATCCTTAGTATTATATTTTTTTGCTTGAAATGCAAGTCCAAATTTCAACTAGAAAGCAATTTAATGATGAAATGTTAATGGGATATTCATATACCTGAGTAAAGCATATTCGTAAAAATTATTTTCATACATTCTTGTACTTTATCATTAATTTTTAAGAAATATATTGTTTTATATGTACTGTATACCATATGACTTGCTCACCCCATCCCTCACTTCTTAGTACATTTAAGGTGAAGATGTGCCACAATCACCCCCTTCTCACTGCCTACCCTGCCTACTAAGTGTGAGGCCCAAGTAGTGTGGTTGGAAGGGTACAGAGATTATGGTGACTGTTCTTTACCAAGGTGCTGAGAGTAGAGGGATGTGGTTAGTGTGCTTTGACTCAGCCATCTCCTTAATAAGGCGGTTTGTTGCCTTTGTATGCAGATTGAATTTTCCATTTAGTACAGCTCTAGTTGTTAAGATTTTTCTGTTCATGCCTGTTGCCTTTTCTCATGATGTCACTTGGGTGGCTTCAACCAGTTGAAAAAGTTCGCCATAATAGAATATAATTTTCTCTTAATTGAGAGATGTATGCTGTTTATTGATACCTTTTAATCCAATATAATAATTATTTTTGTAATACGTATTGTCTTCTCCCAGAGTTAGCAAGGTTGGTATAACTAAAGAAGAGGTAATAGGAGAAATCACTATTACAAAAATCTGTAGTGTCCACTCAGTGGCACATATTCAAGCTACGCACAATAGTTAAGGCTAAGTTAGTTCCAGCTTCCTTTACCAAGCCTCAGGTCTCCCCAGACCTCTTGTACCAGATCATACTGTCCTTAATGTGGCTGTCATAATCTAGGATGGCAAGGCCTCGCCTGGAAATCACGCATCCCATCTCTCCAGCAACTGAAATGACAGTGATAGTATTTATTTTTCTTTCAGAGAGCTGTTTATTGTATTTTGAGCCATTGTGACCCACACGATGATCATGTCGACATCGCTACAACCACAGACGATTATCTATGGATTAAACTCTGTGTAGTATGTATCTTTGTGCAAGCTGTAGACATTGCTTCAAGTGATAAAAAATATACTTCAATTTTGTGAACTCAAAGGGAGTATTACTCCATGCAGATGACAAACATTTTTATTTGAAAAATCAGTTGGCCAGATTAGTGCTCTGTGTTATAAATATCTTTTGTATAGATTGCCTCAAGTAAGCAGAAATTGTACATTTCATATTTGTAGACTTAATTGGATTTTTGCATCGACTAGGAGACAAATATTTTTATTTTAAGATTCTATTGATCAGTTTAGAGTTTTGTGTTATTCGCATCTGTTGTGTTTACTTTAGGTGCAGTTGCAATAAGCCAAAAATTTTACACTGTACTCTGGAGGTTTTGTAGGATAATTACGTCAGCCATGTGACACTAAATTTCAATCTTGGTTCTGGTAACAAAGTTGTTTCAATTTTTCCATGATTTTTTTGAATTTCATCTCATACCAGTAGAAAATTTGTATTTCTGTGTACTTTAATTAGTGGAAGAAGTATCCTAAGACTTAATTAGTTATCTCAGAATATAATTTTCTTTATGATAATGATGGTAATCATTTTGCCCAATAATAGGTGGACTGTGATATATCGCCATCTGCTTCAACATCCAGCAGCTCCAGTATTCTGCAGGAATCCCTCTCACTGAACCAGCTTCAAAATCTTCTCTATGAACAGTATGGTAAGGCTTTTGCCTGATGCATGCATATATATGCATATATGAATGTATGTGTGTATGTATGTATGTACTGTATATATATGTATGTATGTATGCACCGTCATGCAGTGACCAATGTTTTGGATAAGTTATAAAGTGACATACTTTAGTTAAATTTGACTTTAAGTGATTATCCTACTCACATTAGAACTGATGTAAATTTTCAAGATGAGTTCCACCATTGACAATGACTGCCATCCAGTCTCGACACATTTACCTCGGTGAGTGCATATGAGGGTCAAAAGAGAGAGAGAGAGAGAGTGGGTATGTGTGGGTCTCTGCTTATCAGCGTGGGTGAGCTATCAGGATATGAGAGGGGAGAGTGTCAGTACCCACATCATGGACAAGTGCCAATCCCTGCTGGCCGGGATGGTGTCACGATGGCATTCACATACTAAGATCCCTCTGCTACAAACTTGTAAGAGAGAAAGAGAAACCAAAAAATGCCCAGTCGTTTTTTAGAGCGAGAGAGATTGGTACTAACAGAAATTGCTAGAATATTCCACTCACAGTAATTTGGCTATACCAACGGTTATTTTAAGCCTAGTGAAGGGAGTTTTGGATGAAATGTCATTGTAGAATAAAGTATATGTGTACACCCTGTACTGTTCCATTAGAGAACTTTATTACATATTTTGCAATTATTATTTAGATCTTATTTTTAGTGTTGGATTAGAAAAGATATTTTAATGATGACAAATGAAATTTAAGTCCCATACATATCAAATATCTTTTATGAACATGCTTAAGGGATAAGAGAGAGGTGGGCTAGCAATGTCTCCAATCCCTGATTTTTTTCTTGCCACAAAACAATTGGGGGGAAGAGGAGGGTTCGAAGGAGTAAATTGAATTTTATTACATTATAGTTCTTTTGCTACACTTGTTGCTACCTTTTTGGTTCAGGAGAGTAAAGCATTTTTGACAATAGATATAGTTTTCATCTTCACATATTGAGAGTCTTTGAGTTATGTGACCTTTGATGGTTGTGTATGGTATTTATAAGTATTTTAAGTAGTACAGTATTACTAGGCAGGTTTCTTATGTCATTTTATGTCTTTCAGGAGAAGCCCACTTCAATGCTTGGCAACAGCCTCTCTTATATACAAATGTATGTACAGTATTCGATATTATTCTTGCTAATATTGTTGCTACTACTACTGCTATTGCTAATACTTTTTATTTAGTACTTGTGTATTATCAACAGTACTACAAATTTTTAAGAAAAAATTTAGGAACTTTTACAGCTCTTCATTGCTATTCATTTTTATGTTCTTTGATAAAAAATGGACAACCTCTCAAGTGCCTACTTTCATTCAATTGTATTTACTTATTTTACATCTGTTTATTAAATATTTATGTTTATCCTCGTTTTCAAATTCTTCTTTCCGTAATTACATATTCAACACCTAGATTCAGTACAGTGAAACTTTGTCGCACATTGGCAAAGCAGTGCAGACCCTAACAAGGGAAAATAGATTAGACATCTCAACCATTCACTCAAGAACCCTTCCATTCCATGATTTTTCTCTGATATGACTACAGTTTTTCTTGATTGAAGATTCTGGTTTAGTGTCCAATTATTCCCAATGTGATAAGCAATAGAAGGGTTGAAAGGGTCTCTGTTCAACATTAATAATTTGTTTAGAGTTTTGTCATACTTTTTCAATTTCATACTTGAAGGAGAGGAAATCATATGTTAGATAGGAGTGATTGAGGTATGTATAGCTTATTGAAAATGTGTGTGCATTGACTCAGCCACTCTCCTTACAATGGAAATTGCTGCCAGTGAATGTATATGTACTTCCTCTCCTCTTTTGTGCTTTCCACTTTGATGAATTATAAGTTTTATTGTTATGCAAAACGAGGGGACCGCTGTAGTTCAGAGGTTAGAGCACTTGACTCGGAATGTGACAGCATCTGTGTTTGAGCCCATTATAGGAAGTTAGAAATTTCATACAACCATACTTCCCCAGTTTCCACCTGTGTATGTCCACTCCCAATCGAATGGTGGTTAATAGTGACATACAATGGCCAAAAAAAAAAAAAAAAATCCAAAATGTCCAATCTCTCAAAATGCTCAGGGTAGCCACAACCAAACAAAAATGGAAAGACAGCAGAGCTGCACGATACCTTGTCCATTCTTACCCCCTTCCAACAGCTGTTCTACAGGAAGACAAAATTAGTTTTGCCTTCATTTGTACTCTGAATAAGTTTTCCAATTTTTGAGTCATTGTATTCCTTTTCATCTCTTTAGCTAATTTTCACTTAGAAAGTTTTTCAATGGAATAATTACATTCCTATATTCAAAATATTATAATATTTCTCCTCTTCTTAATTGATATATCTTTCTTATCAGTGTCATTATTATATTTTCAAGTGACCATAAGTTTCTCGTAAGTGTATTTTTTTTTTCTTATTTTATAATTTCAGAGCTTTATATTACTGTACTACCTTTCTGCATATCCAGAATACCTATACATTCATGTATCAATATCCTAACTGCTATTAGTATCAGTTGTCATTTTTTTTTCCAGATCTTGCTTCTCACAGGGCAGTTTGAAGCAGCTATAGAATTTCTCAGTCGCAAGGAGAACCTTCGATGCCATGCAGTTCATGTTGCATTAGCCTTACATGAAATGAACCTTTTGGCACTGCCCAATCAGGTGCAGGCACCCATGTGTAAGTGTTTTCAGTATTTGTATATTTGTTGATAAATACATTTTTATGAGTGATACCAGGACAGGCAAAGAAAATTCCTCACCATGAATATATTAAACAAAGAGAATAGAGATGGGGAGTGTTGTGACAGCGATGGAAAAGAACTATAACTGAAGGAAGACTTAACACTGGGTTGTTTTGGCCACTCCTTTTTAAGTCTAAAAGACCTTCAGTTGTAGTATTGCAACGGATGGCTGGCACCTCCTGTATATGCTATATCCTGCTGATGCTCTTAGTGAATTTTGTTTTGTATAAACACCATCATAGTGTAGACTAGCATTTTTTAACTTATTTAAACTGTGGGTAATTGATTATCAAGAAATAGGCACTTAATGACTTATAGTTTCACCCTTCTTGAATTTGTTTTTTTTTAATGCATCGTGATAGATAAATTTGTAACTTGAATTTTCTTATGTATAAACATGATTTGTACTTTATTTCCAGAATAGTCCTTTCTCATAAACCAAATTTTTATTTCTTTATTAGTTAGTTCACAGTTATGGTTGTTCTCCTTTCCAGTTGTTGCTGTTTAAGAAAAACATTTAAAATTTTTTTTTTCTGTAGTGTCCCGAGAAGATACGGATGGAGAAGCCATACGCAGGCTGAATTTGACACGTCTGATTCTCCTTTATACCCGAAAATTTGAAGCCACTGATCCATGTGAAGCTCTACATTACTGTTTCTTCCTGAGGTGAGATTAATTTTTTGTCTTGCTAATCTCATGGATTGCTTTTCATCAGTTTCTCAAAGCAGCCAATTTACATAACTAGAACTTTCCATCTTCTTTCATACCTATTCGTTTATCCAATTCTAACTTTCTTCATCTTGTGAAAGGATACCAAAATGGAGAAGGAAATTAGAGTCTGGCAGTTCTTGTCTTTTGTTGTGGCCAGCCTATCGGCTTACCAAGATTTAATATGAAAATAAATTTCAGAATAAGATGTAGATGAACATGAGAGGAAGTAATCTTTATGATTTAGATAGTGCAAAAGGAACATGTTTAGCCATATTTAGATTTTAGATATTACAAGAGGAATATTATTTTCCCTCTGATTCCATTGTCCATGGTAATGTTACTGGAGTTGTGCTGTTGTTTGTAGGCTATATATCGTCTTAATACCTAGATCCTTGATTTATGATTTTTTTATTCGGTTTTTGACCTAATTCTCCTACAGTTTTCCCCTTCGATGTTTCATTTTATTCTCATGTTTTTGTATATAATTAATGTTGCTTGGATTGTATTCCCAATGCCTGGTTAAAGAATTGTCATAGAATTTAGAGATATAGAACTTTGATTATGAAATCTGTTTATAGAATATCTTATGTTGATATGTGACCATCAAGCTATTATATCAGGTTGTGATAGCCATGATATATATA
>JAXCGZ010000401.1:70000-73546 GCA_037179515.1 Halocaridina rubra | reverse complement strand
CCAGAAGAGGACTCATTACCTACATTCATTCCTCCATACCTCACATGCTCCTTGGTTCTTCTGCACAAGTTGATATGACCTTTCAGCTCTTTGAAATCACTGTCGGGAATGGTACCTCTTCGATTGTGCAATGTCTACTCTGCCCCAGGTGTAATTAATCTACCAGCCCTTCCAATACCTACAGACAGTGGAATAATCTATATGGGGGATTTAACGCCAGACACCCCGCCCTTGGTTGACTCATCTCTCACTCCAATCGCGGTGGCAAGCCTCTGCTCGACTACATCCGCCGCTACCCGCGCCTCACCCGCTGGGATACTGGTTGGTGCCACACACGCTCGTGGGGGTACTGTAGATCACATTCTCACAGCTGGCCTTGTGGTACCTAATGTCTCCTGCTCTTCTATCCCTTCTCTCTTTTTCTGACCATGTTTGCCCTTAGCCTGAAATACTCCATACTTCAGACTCCAGCTTACCCTCTCCCATCACCCGCACCCGCATCTTCTATCCCTCCCAAATACTGTCCCACTTATATTTCCTTTATCTCTCACCTCCTTCCCACTTTTGATCTCCTTTCTCCAGACAGCTTATACAACTCACTGGTGGATTCTACACATGACTTCTACACGCATTTTGTTCTCAGACCACACGTTCCACGTCGCCCTGAGGCCCATTCCTGGACTTGGTATCAGCGTATTGCCCAGGCGGAAAGGACAGCTGTGGATGCTGGACTCTCCTTTCAAAGACAGCCCCACCCCTGACCACCTGCACCAATATCAGTTGGCGAGGGATGATCTGGTTGCCCTGCAGAAGTGTGTGCACACGGAGTATTGGCAGAAATTTACGGATAGTATTAACCATCAGACTAGCGCTGGGACTATGTGGCATCTTATAAGGAAGGCTGTCAAGAAGAAACCCACCTGTGCTCTACACCACAGTCCACTTGAGTACGCTCAGGACCTCATTACTAACCTGGTCAGCACAGTCACAAACTTGCAACCTTCCCGGGAACGTTCAAGAGGCACTCTCCACCCACCGCAGTGTTCGTAACCTCCGCCTAATGGGTGCATTTACTACAGACGGATGAAGAGGATGACATCCCATTCACAGAGGATGAACTACGACGTGCTCTTGCTAGGATTAAGGCTACTGCCCCTGGGGAGGATGGTCTTACATATCAAGTTCTCCGTCTTCTTCAGAAAGTTCCTGGTAACCCCCTACTGCGGCTCTTCAATCTTTGCTTTTGCTTGGGGCATGTGCCCTCTGCCTGGACCAGAAGCACTATTATTCCTCTACCAAAACCTGGAACCGACAAATTTAGGCCTATCTCCCTCACCTCCTGCTTCAGCAAAGTGTTTGAACGCATCCTTCTTGCCCGGCTCATGCACCGTCTACAGGATAAACTCTCCCCCCAGTCTTTATGGTTTCCTCCCACAACGGAGCACACATCACTGCCTCGCTGAACTCTACACCCGTCTTTCTCCCACCAGTGTGGTCGCCTTCCTGGACCTCAAATCTGCCTTCGATATAGCCAACAAGGAAATTATTCTTGACCAGCTGGTGGACTTTGGAGTTCGGGGGAACATACTGAAATGGATACGGGGATATCTCTGCAACAGAACATCAAGTGTCCTTTTTAAAGGGTCGTATAGCTCCTATGAACGGTTTGAACTGGGTACTCCTCAGGGGGGTGTGCTAAGTCCTTTTCTATTCAATATCCTTATGCATCGTCTACTCTCCCTCCTTCCTGTCATCCCCGGTACTACAGTTACCTGCTATGCGGACGACATATGCATCCACACGACCTCAACTCACGACCTTCAGCACATGCTCCATGACTTTTACGTGTCTGCTACCTCCTGTGGCCTTATTATCTCCCCAGAAAAAAGCAGGATTTTTACTTCACGCAACTGCAGAGCACTGCCCGCATTCGCCATGGGTGGTAATGTCATCCCTCACTGCACACAGTACACGTATTTAGGTGCACCTGTCCGGATCACCCCAGCTATACCTGCTCGTCAACGAATTCATCCCTTTGTGAAGAGCCTTCTTGACCGTCTGGAGCCCCGCTTTGCACCTGTCAAGTGGCTTGCCAACAATGCTGCAGGAGTCTCCATCCCAGTGGCGAGGACCCTCTACATCCTACTACTTCGGTCAGTGGTTGACTATCTGTCTCCTGCCTTGTGTCAACTTCCTAAACCAGCTCTCGAGCCACTTGAAAAGTTCCAGAATCGAGTCATGAGATTTATCTTGGGATGTTCTCTCTCTACCCGTATTGTGAGTATGCAGTTGGAGCTCAACTTACCCCCTCTTGTGGAGAGGATTTATGCCAATGTGTCCTATTTTACTGTTAAGTGTCTTCACTACCCCTTTCTTGCTCCGTACTTCTCTGCTGTCATGAGGACGTCCCTTGATCCAGACGCACCCAGGCTCCCACTTCGAGCAGGAGGTCATAACCTTATCAGGGTGGTGAGTGACATTCTCCGTGGCCTTGACATCGACCTGCCAGTGCAGGCGGCTGTCCCAGATTTACCACCCTGGCGTGTCCCCCTCCCCGCTGTCACATATACACCGACCTCGAAGGATGTCTATCCCCCCTTGCAGAGACAGTTAGCTCTGGAGACTATCGCTGATGTATCCACGTCTGTCCCTGCAGCACACCACGTCTATGTTGATGGTTCTGTGCAAGCAGATGGGAGGGCGGCATGTGCTGTGTTTTCCCCCACCATGGAGCCGCCTGTGCCGGCTGATTCATGGATTGGCCGTAGACTACCCACCTCGTCGAGCTCCACCTACTGTGAACTGAATGCCATCTTGGATGCCGTGACTCTCCTTGTTCGACGACGAGTGAATGGGGTAATAATTTGTGACTCCCAATCGGCCCTACAAGCCCTATCCTCGCCAAGACCTATCTGTGGCCGTGCTGTGGGAGATATACTATGTCGCCTCGCAGCCGCTCGGGATGCTTCTCTTGTTGTGTCATTTGTGTGGACTCCATCCCACATTGGGCTGACTGGCAACGACACAGCGGATCGTCTTGCCAAGGCGGCCTGTATGCTGGATGGGCATGCTGTGGACGCTGAGCCCTCCCTCCGATGCCTACGTAACATCATCTACTCAGCTGGGTTTGCCATGACGGTCCAGCGCAGGGACACGGAGAGGGCCAACAGTGTGTCCATACAGCACCATGATCACTTCCTTCACAGTCGCTACAAGTATCGCAGACGCGGGTTAATGGTGCGGAAAAACAATGTAGTTAGTGCTCGGCTCAGAATGGGGTATCGGCCTTTATGGCAGGTCTCCCAGACTCTAGATATGCCACAGTACACCTCCTGTACATTATGCGACCGAACTAATGCTAACACTCTTGACCACTATTGTCTTCAGTGCCCCACAGTGAGAGATGTTTTACCACGAGGTCAGAACTTAATACAGATCTGCTCATTTTTACTTAATGATGACAACCTTGATGTTATTCTTGCTCGTTTTCCTCACTTTGGTGGCCATTAATTATATTGAATTATACATATATTTTCTGTATGTTGC
>JAXCGZ010000401.1:0-60000 GCA_037179515.1 Halocaridina rubra | reverse complement strand
ACAGCACCTCCTTCGTCCTCCGCCCATTTCTACCTGTTTGCCAGACCTAGTACTTAGTCTGTGGTGAGAGTAACTGCTCATCTCCATACTTTCTGTTGGTAATACTCCTATCAAAATTATTAGTCATACCTTGGGAAAGTCTCCAAGTTCAATTATATACAGGTTGTTAAAAATGTATTTTATTGCACTACAGTTATTATTTTCAGTAAAGAAATAGATTACTAGCTAGGAACTTCCTGTTTTTTATGGCAATAAAATACATTAGTTATAAACTATATATTGCTAGATATAGTTCTAGGGCATATGTTAATATTAGCACGTAAGTTGTAACAAACATTGAATATTTTTTAATGCAGCTACTCCTAAGTGTCTTACTGTTTATGCTTTAAGGAATTGAATAAGAAATATTGCTATATCACACTGCTATTGCTGAAAATATTGTCCAAGTATTTTTCTATAATTTTTGTATGGCATATGATGTTTTTGTAAGTGTTGCATCTGTGTTAAATTTGTGTTGTTGTTTTGGCATCTTTAAGTTGCTTCATTGCTGTTGATGTTCATATGATGATTATCGTATATTTTTGCAAATATTATGCATAGTTTAGTGGGAAAAGGCTAGTTTTTAAAAAAGAATTTTAGATAACTTATGTAACATCATTAAGCATTGTATAGTCGTGTTACACTAGACATTTCCTCAAATATATGCAAAAATCAACAGTAGTTATTGAAAAATTATATCAGCCAAAGTTCTTTACATATATTCTTTGCTATGGGACATAGGATGTAAGGAATATTGGATTTCTCTTCTCAATTGATTCTCGCCGAACGGTAGTGGCTTTAAAAGCAAATTATCAGCAAAAGGGATTTGCATTACATGAGCTGTCGTGATGAATCCCCCAGTTTGTACCTTTGCATCTATTTCATTTGTTTTTATGGTGATGTACAGTCTTTAACTTGATGTGTCTTTAGGAGATATTGAAAAAATTCTTGCCGGATAATTTGCTTAGAAGTCGCCATGTTGTGCTTTTATAACTTTCTCACTACAAAGCAGATTAAAAGTCGTCAAGTCATTCACTTGGCATGCTTTGAATACTTAACAAATGGAAAAGAGTTGTTACAAAGAGTACATAATGAGGTATGGTGTCCAAAGAACTTGGTATGTGCTTTATAGTGAATGGAATATTACTATTGGATAGTCCTGTCTGTTATTTCTTGTTCATTATTGCAGTTTACTATTAGAAATATCAAAACATGGTAGTTTTTTGTTATAAAGAAGACTTATGCAGTTTTGTATTGGTAGGGAAGGCATGTGATGATATTTTCTTTAGTTCATTGCTAAATGTTCGGAATCATATTGTCTTTGTTCCTTTTTTGTTTTGTTTGTCTGTATCTTTAGGCACCTCACTGTGAAATATATATGGACTAGCTGCAAATAAAATTTAACCTTAGGAAGGGAATATATTAACTTTATTTTCATGGATAGTGAGCTGTAGTAGCTCTTATCTCCCACTTGATTCCCCTTGTCTACAATGTTTTGGGTATTTCTAGTATGACGGAGTTTGTTGTACAGGTAGTTATGAAAAGAAAATAATATTGTCAGTTCGGAGTTGAGTTTGTATCATTATCAGTATCATAGCAAACTCCTAGTTGCTGCAGATACTCAGAAACCAAAGAGACTGAGGGACGATAGGTATAGAAGAACTTTTTGTAGCATCTGTTCTTCCCTTTTTAGATGCTTAGAACAAAAAACCAAAAATCAGTTGTAGTTTTCTTTCGTTTTGTCTGTTGCTGTTTACTTTAGATATTCATATAACTAATATGTAACAGTTGGCATAATCTTGAGAACTTGCAAATAAGGATACATCTGATTATTATTTTTTTTCTAATGGTACTGTTATGTATATATTGATATTTATATGGTGTCCCTCTTCAAGTTAAGAAGTGTTCGTGGCTTGGAATTTTCTATTTCACAAATGCCTCTATGTAACTCATTCACTGGAGAACTTACTCTCAAAAATAAATCCTGATAAGAATTCAGTATGGGTTTATTCTATGTGGTGAAGACTTGTGCTTTAATTATTATTTTTTATACTATGTCTTAGAAACCAAATACAGTCTCATCGTAACCTTGTAGTGTTTTATTTGTCTTTGTCTGGCTACTTGTGTATGCGTGCATGGTGTAATAGAATCCCAGCTGCTGCACTGCAATGATGCATGGCTATAATTATTTTAATAGCTGTGATATGATGATTACGAACTATATCAAGTGCTTCTCCTCGGAGCTTAAAGGTAAGTGATCGGGTGTGTATTTTATGTTGTAAACTCTGATATATATGGAACTATGGAATTATTATATAGTCTCTTCCAACCTTTAAGATTTATTCTGAAACTGAGCAGACTGTGCTTAAGTTATTTTAATGCAGCTGGGTTATACCTGGGAAACTAGAGACCCTGCTTTGGCAGATGGTTAGGCATGGGCTTGGTCTTGTACACATCTGGTATTTACAATCTGCAGAACTTGTGAATGTAAGTGAGTGAGTATTAGTGTCATCATCCATATTGGTTATTTTCGTTTTTTATATGGGAATATATATATTCATGATAGAAAAGAAAATCAGTTCCAAAAAACTGTTTTGACATCAATAATCATGTATTGCACCTTGTATTGCAAATCCAACTATGTGCCTTCAAACTAACGGGTATTTGCACAGTATTTCCTAAATATATAAATCCCTTACATCTTCCTTTAATTTTGTCATAGCCATATGTACATTTCACTAGCATATTGGATACTCTCTTCTTCTTCTTCGTCTACATCTCTATACCTCCGAATGCTGATGAATGTATTCTATGTGATGCAAGAAACATTTAGTAAACATCTTGTATTTGTTCAAGTTTTGCTTTGTACTAGATTATTATCTAAAGTTACTAGTATCTGTTCCTTTACATTCTGACTTTTTCAGATACCATTTATATGCAAAGGAATGTTTGGGATTTAAGAACTACTTTCTTATTTATAGTTCTCTAATACATATTTGAAAACTTTTCCCAATTACTGTATTACGATTCTTACACTGGCATGTCAACTTCTAGAGACTTTGCCCACATGTGAGTTAACATTGAGAATCTTTTTTTTTTTTTTTTTTTTTTTTTTTTTCAATTCTGCTGGCTTTAAGATGCCAATCCTTGATTATAGACTCGTTTGAAATGTTTTCTGTGCAATTTGCTTCTTTGTTGTTAATTCAGGTGGGGATTAGAATAGAATGATAATAGCGTTAAGACTCTTTAGTTCTTGAAAAGAATCCTTCTAGAGGTAGGATCCTTGGGATTGATGGATATTAAGAGATATTTTTGCTTCTAGCTGTGTTTTTTTCAATTAGGATGGCCATTTCTTGGAAGTCAGCAGGCTTGCTTGGCAAGGAGTGTTTTAATTTATTTTTAAATAGACTGCATTTCATAGTAGGGTTCCTGTGTGTAATAGTTAATATGAAGAATTTGCGGCATTTGTATTTGTATGGAGGTTTCTTTAGGGAGAACTCTTCCCATAATCTTTAAAAGGTTTTGTAAAGGTTATCCTCATTGTATTAGACGTTAATGAGCATATTCATCCGCAAGGAAATTTTCTTTCTTCTGTTAGTGTAACCACATTTTACCAAACAATGCTTTGCTGGGAACAGTAACAGGTTTTCTGGAGAGAAACAATGCAGACAGCATTCCCATACATATTTATGAAAACCGTTTAGGAGTTCAGAGACACATACTATGCCAGACCTCATGAAAGTTTTGGAGATTAACCCTTTTTCACGATGATATTGGGGAGATGATTGCATCATTACGTACATCTTCCTAGAATGTGGATTCACCCCTTTATCAAGCATCTTCTTGGGAAATTCCATCGTAACACTTTCTTTTCAGACTTTCTAAGCATACGTATGTCTTGCTGCCTTAGGGAGACAAGCCACTTATAGTCAATAAGTTGCTTATAACTCTACTTGTGGTTTAAATCTCTCTTCTGATCATTTTAGGGCTTTAGTGAGCCAAAAATATTTTATATTTCTGAACCTTTATGATTGCTGATGGTTTTTTGAACTTAAATAGGTCTGTCCAGGACAGTTCGATGTTAAGTCTTCCTTCAGTTACGGTTCATTTTCTGTGCCTACAGCTACACTGAGGATTGTTGGATATTCATTACATATCTTTTATAATCCCTTCACATCTGACAGGTCATTACACTCTCCATCTCTGTTTCTCTTTATGTATTCTTCGTGCCCAGGCCCGATAAAGGCTGTTTTATTTTATTATTTTTTGGCCCGTCCTGGTGTCAATCATTAAAAAAAAAAAAAAAAAAAAATGAAACATATGCCGAGATGAAGAAGTTCTGAAGATAATGTTGTTTTAATGTATTATTGATATACTTGTATTTTCCTGAGTTTTTGTGCTTGTGCATGCAAATATTTTGTTTATGAAATTTAAATACAGTTAAGATGTATATTTGCATCTATGATTAGTTTTATATCTTTTTCAAGTATATACTATATGGACTTCAGCATATGATCTAATCTAACAGTACTGTATTACTCTGTCACTTAAATGCAAAGCAAAATAATTCATGCCTCTTTTTTTTTTCTGTTATTTATTAACTCTTCAAGTGATTGGGAAATGTATATACAGATGAACTGTGAAATGAATGCAGGATCCTGTAACGTCTCTACCGTCTTTGTTGGTTTATTGACAATGAATTTATGTATTTGACATAGTTTGTGTTGATTAATATAACATTTATTGCATCCCTTACTGGGTAAGGAAATCCTCTTTTCTATCTCCAAAACTTTTAGACTCGAAACGTGACAATTTATTGTACTAAGTGCTCATTCTCAGACCTAATCTTCTGTCCATGCTTATTCAGATAATGCAGGAGTTTATGAAATTCTGAGTAGTTTCACGGTTTTAAGGTTTTTAAACTTATAGTGCTCTGTTTTCTTTGAGGGTTGTCATGAGGCCTTATTTTGGCTCGGATTCCTTAAATGGAATACAGTTAGGAGAGGAAAGTTGTTGATGAATTTAGGAGGAAATCGCGTTTTCTTTAAGTGAATAATTTCTAACACCGTTGTAGGGATTATAGGAGTTTAATTACTTAAAACCCTGAAGTGCCCAGACAGTATATTCATAGTGTGCTATTAGATTATCTTCCTGTGGGCTAGTTTTCTTGAAGTAAAAGATATTCAGGAATCCACTTGCTGTAATAGCACTCATGTACTGCTGTAATAGCACTCGTGTACTAAGTGCCACCTTTTCTTCATATAACTCTTTGTCAAACTTCTTATTGTTATGATCTTATGCCTTTATATGTTGGTATCAAGGCTTGACTTTTACGAAAAGTTTATTATCGCAAGAAATGTAATAAGATTTGTATGAAGTTATATTCTAGGACTGTTATTACATTTTCCTTATTGAGATATAATTTGCTTATTCTTGAATATGGCATGTCCATGGTACTATATTGCCACATTCTAAAAATGTATAATTAACAAAATGCTGCTTTCTATAAGTACTTATTCTGAAATAGACTATTATTCACTTGACTACATTGTATGTCTAGCCATGATGAAACGTAACAAAAAGACACTTTTCCACACTACCATCTTACTACTGGAATGGCTATCCTTGCTAATTAAGATGCACTGTAGTTGTGTACAATAATATTATAGCTCTCTTTTCTAACCTCTCCTTCTTAAAACTGATTAGTATGAAAGTGAACCTTGAGGTATTATATCTATGCACTGGATGCATTGAGTATGGCTTATAGATACAGATGTACTGTACCTCTTATTTAATATATTTTAATTTATGTACTAAAATTTAGAAGTCATATGCTACGTGTAATAAGTTGTCCTTTTTATATAGTTCACTTATTGTTGGGAGTGCCTGGCTGGAGCTGGATGGGTGCTATTCCATCCTGTCCCCCAGCTCAATAACTGGTCCACAGAAAAAGCTCCGACTTCTTCAAGACTCCCTTTCTCATTGGAGCTATGCTGAGTTTTAAATGCCCAAATTTTTCTTAATAAATTATGTAACTAACTAACTAACCTACCTAAACTAACCTGGGTTAGGTTAGTAACCCTAATTGGGTAAATTTAGGCATTTAAATAGCAGTGTAGCTCCAATGAGGGAGGGAGTACTGAGGTAGGCTGCGCTTTTTCCGCGGACCAATCATTGTGCTGGGGGATGGGATGAAATAGCACCCAACGAGCTCCAGCCAGCCGCTCCCAATTTGATTGAAAGTAAGTACTTGAATGCTGATCATCTGCCTTTTACTGAAATAGTTTTGTAATGCTTGGCCTATAGGTCCCATGGTATTGCCAATACAGAATTTGGTCCCAGATTTCCTCAAGTGAAATCAGGGTATAAATATATTTTTTTTAAAGTAGAAAATACTTTTCGTATGGCATCTTTGAAATCTTAACATTTGCATACCAAATCTAGTTTGTTGATACTGAATAAGAATGCTAGTACTTTTGCTGTTCTATATTTCCCCACCCAAACATGTATTTTGCATTATTGTTTGTCATCACCGATTCTGCTAGGTTTTCTCCCTCAGCCAGCGGTATATTCTACGGAGTAAATATTAACCCAGGGCAGGTTTTTGGAGGAGGAGGAGGAGGATCACTTACTTATGGCCAGTAAATCCCAGTTATGTTATGAACATTTGTTACTTTTAAGCTTTATAGCACTTGAGCTTCCCAGGCCTTCATAACAGAAGAACGAGGACTAGCTTGTTGACAGTACTACAGTTAAATTTTTGTGATAATTCAGAAATAGTTTGCAATAGTGCAGCAACATTTTCAAACTAAAGCTGCCCATATTAATCAGATATATATTTCATTAAGGAAAAATTTATATGGTATACTAAGACAGCAGTAAAGTTCGTAACATTAATGAAATTTTCTAAAAGCATTTTTGAAAAAATTTCTTTCTTTTTCATCAATTCAGTATTATGCAGCAGCCTCCTGGCTAGTACAGTGGTAACGCGTTGGCCTCTCATTCACGAGGTCAACAGATAGCGCCTCGTCCAGGCAAGAGAGTTTAAGCTGTTTACTGGGGAGGTTACTGCTGTGGTTGGTCACCACAGTGGGGGGATGGGGCCTGTGCCAGCTGGCGATCGCCTTATGGGTCCTTCATGACCCGTTCCACCCATCCGTGGGTGGAGAATCTAAAACCTGTATGGAGTTTGGTTTATTATAATATGCACTTGAAGAGATTACTCTTAATTTACCCAATAGGTTCTTTGTGCTTCCTTAACTTATTTGTTTTAGCCGTGGACTTGCGACCTCAACCCACCCCACAGGAGCAACAGCAGGATCAGGAAGGGAGTGGATGTATTTGCTAGGATGCGGCCTTCATGCTCTAGTCTCTCTCATCGTGCTATTGCCTTTGTTCGCTCCCTCCCCATGACGTATTTAAAAAATTTAGTTTTCTTCAGTCACAATCATTTCTGTGGTTTCTGTTGTACTGGTGAAATAAATGCTTAGATTCATAGATGTGTTACGTAGTCATCTGAACTTGAAGAACGAAATTTTGGAGCTTCGTACTGTACTTGGAATATTTTTTGTCTACAAATGTTTCAGATTTGATTGATAATGTTTTGCTATTATGTGTGTTCATTACCAGGAAAAATCTGTAATGTATTGATATCCCCAGTTTTATACATCTACTGTTTTCTGAAACAGCCGTATTAATGTGCAGATATTTAATAATGAACTAAAATTAGTGGAAAATAAGTAAATGATGGATATACTGCCAAATTTACTGTTAATAAAAAAAAAGAGATGTATTGATAGCTGTATCATGCTATTTTTACAGGCCTGTTATATCTGCTCTGCTTCTATATAATTGATAAATGCAACATAATTGTTAGTAAAATAGCAGTTAATTATTATAGCAGCATGGGAATATTAACATGTAAAATTTTGCCGTTTGATAACGAAAAAGTTTTGGGATATTAAAGATAAAATGTTAGGTTATTAATGGCTGCTATATAAAGAAAAGTTGAGTACAATATAGCAGCAAATGATATACTGTATAGATATATAGTATAATCTTGAAATATATATATTTATTCCATTTAAGTAACAGTTAATGAAAGTTTAAAGTCCACCATTATAAAATTGGAATGGTTTTGATTAGTAGCACCTGTATGCAATGTACTTGAAAATTCAGTTGCCTAGCAATTATAAAATTCAAACATTTAAATCTTTCGTATAATATACAGGGTCATTACATGTTGATTGTTTGTCCTTTTTTTTTCTCTGAGTGCAGTTATTGTTTATGAATATTGATGAATATTTTATATTTATTTATACCTTCCTTTGTACGTAGTTTAAATTGATGTTTGTATTTTTTTTATTCAAGATACAGTGTTAGTTTTCTTAGAACAGCATCATATTTGCAGCATCCAACATCTGTATTTGCATCATCCAACATCAGTATTTGCAGCATCCGACATCTGTATTTGCAGTTGTATTTGCAGCATCCAACATCTGTCTTTGCAGTTGTATATGCAGTGTTAGATTAGTTGACAGTATAACGAAATAACAAACATCTAGCCAAAAAATCAATTCTGTAAGATTAGCTGCATTGTCTGTGTAATGAATCTAATCATCACTAGCTTTATGTCCCCCTTTTTATTTTAGCATTATATATATAGCTACAATCATAAATAGCTTTGGTTCTTAGCAATAGAAACTGAATAAAATTAATATTATGAAAGATCAAGATTCAGGTGATGGAACTAAGAACATCAAGCATGATTATAATCTTATATACTAGTTTAATAATATAAAGATTTCAGTCTTTGTCACTTAAGAAAAGGAGATAATCGAAAATTTATTTATTCCTATCAAGACTTGTTGTTCTTTGTTGCGAACTTGTTCTTTTCCCCTAAATCGTTCTTGATGGAACATCCCTGTTCACAAGGGTCTCATTCTCATATTCTAAATTATTGAAGCAAATCTGAGGTTAGAATTGTTCATTTCTAACACTGATAAATAATGACTAACAAATGAGATTAGGTCAGAACCTTACGTAGGTAATAAAAAGCAAATTATTTTAAAGCGTATGAAGAATTTGGACCTACCTTTTATCAACAGCGAAGTAAGGTTAGGTTTGCTTATGATAGAATTTGAGGTTGAAGGCCAAGCACTCACTCTAACCTAACTTGAACTAACTTAACCTAACTTCTTCACAGTTTATAAAAGACAGGTTGTAGTTCTTCATGAGCTCTATTATTTCACACTATAAACACGATAAGGCTATTAATTTCTCTCTGATGTATGAGACTTGGAAATTTGGACAGGATAATATTCCATGCCAAGTCATTAGCCATTTGATATTCTTTTATGCGCTTAAAAAATTTGTATGCAAAGCACTTTCCATTTTTTCCAGCACAGTGATTATGAAGCTGATATTTTGCATAATTAAAGGTAGGCATATGCGTCTCTTTGAGAGATACTGGAGCATATAACAGTGCAAAAATTGCCTGTGTAATTATGATATTATTGTAGGGATCTCTTGAAACCCTTCTAACTGTTTGAAAGTTATTTATTTCGGTGAACAAGAAGACACTTTCATCCGAGTGGCATCTTTTGGAATTTTCCTCTCATCACAAAGTTCCTTAGAATCCCTAATAGAATACTTGGAAGGATTATTAAGCTGAAACACATAAAATACATTTTTAGTAGTGATGTGATTTCAGGTCTCTACACCCATAAGAAGCTTTAATTGTTTATGGCTTAGGAGCTGTTTGCACAATGCCCAATTTATATCAGAAATAAACTGGACTCGGTAAAATGTTCTTGCTTTTGAAGGTTAATCTATGGAAAAAAGACATTGCTTCACTCGCGTGAACTCTATGCTACTTATTGACATAATTACGTTACTGTGACCTTCAGGTTTTCTTTATTGCATGAAAGGTCAAATAGAAATGGTTATGTATGATGAAAATGGGTGGCTTTATTTTATGAGAAAAATGAAGATGATATTTCATTGTGGTGTTGTTGGCAATTATTTGCATATCAGCTACATCACTTAACAGCTATTTTCTGATTGTATTCATCTGGTGAGAAGATTATCACATGATTGCTTTGTATGGGAATTCTTTGATGATAATACAGTAAAGAAAGTGTACAGTATATCAAATATATTGCTTATAGGGTTTTTGATAGAAGTCTGTGACCACATGTACTTGATATTTGAGGCCTATGCCAAGTGCAAGGAAGAAACTTTTGTTACGCTATAGCCACAGCAGATTTTAAACTCAAGTATGGACTGTGATGTATGCCCCCATACAGCAAAGTATGAATTTATATTATAGAATGATTAGATGTATATATCCAGATAACTACTTATTTTTTATCTCTTTTGACATTAAGTTCATATTTGAAATGATTTTCTTTCTTTATTAGAATTAAGAAATTACGTTGCTGTCAGTATGACATAATAAAATATGCACCTTAAGACTGCAATATTGAGTGCTCAAAGTCTCAATACTTATTTAAAATAATATAACAGTGTTTGAGCAACAACACATAAATCCTGTGATTGCTTTTGATCACGTTTATGGTGACCATTGGAGATGTAGTTTTCTGGAAGATGATTATGCTATTAAATATTTCCAAGTGTTTGCACTTGGACTTTCTCTCTCATCATCACTTTGTGTTGATCTATTACAATCACCCACCTGATTAAATAATAAAATTGTTGGTCATTATAATTGATATCCTGCGTGTATGTGCTGAATGGCTTGTATTGGAGTTCGTAAAGAAAAAAAAGTATCTTATGGAGTTTTAGCTTTTGTTAATGCATTATCCCTCGTTAGGTTATATATTTGTAAACATTTAAGCTTAGCAACAAAGAATTTACCTGTAAATTTCTATTAATTTAGAAAATTTAAAGTTTCTTTACCTCTCGAATGCAACCATGGATATAGGTACTATTGTGCACTTGGCTTCAGCAAAGCTTTTAGTGTTAGCACATATACATTCCTCCCCCACGAATGAAAAGTAGTAATTATTGAACTATTAATTAAATATTCCCACATTCAAATGCTTCTTGAATTTCTGTTAATGCTGCATTATATAAATACGTTCATGGCATTAGTACCTCTCTGAATATTTTTTTACTTTAATTACTAATTCATTTGAATACTGTGTTACAGAGTTTTGTTAGTGATTGCTAAGAGAAATAATTAGTTTTGTGCGATATTCATACCACAAGGCAGCAAATTTTTGTCTGTGGTGTAAATAAAATGCAAATGTTTACACTTAATATCGCTTTTTTTTTTTTTTTTTTGGCCGGCCTTAAAGATTTTGTAAGTTTATATTTGTTGTACGTTTCTAAAATTAAGACATTTAAATTCTTAATCCTAAACTGTTAATTCTTTTTCCTAATGACATAATACTCTTTTGAAAGAGTTTACTGCATAGTTTATGCACTTCTTGTATTTTCGTACCTGTAACTTCTATTTGTGGTTTATCTATCAAGATTGGCTCAAAATTGTACTATAGATAATGTTTGTATAATATGCTTATTACCAGTTGTGTAATTCTGTTCATTAGTAAAGATGTTTTTGTAGTATATATTTCTTTTAACTTTTTCTTACAGATCTGTTTCTGTAGCCTCTTAGTAAAAGAAGGGTTGTCTTAGAATACAGGATGCTTTTTATAGTTTAAATAAATTAACTTTTTTCTTAATATGCTTTTGTGGCAGTTCATCAAGAGTAGGGTTGGTATAGAATTCACATTAGGGGCAGCAATAACTGGTACTTTAAAATGGTATCAGTACATTTCTCGATTATCTTCTAAAAAACAAGGCAGAAGATTGAAAAAAGCGACTTAGGTCTTTGTAATATGAAATATTTTGAGCATACAGCAATATCTCGTAATTTACCAATGAATATATTTTTATTGTTTTCCTTTTTTCCTTGAATTCAAAAACAATACAGTAGAAACAGAATTATAATTCTTTCACATGCAGAAAGATTTAAAATTAATTAAAACATCACAATAACATAATTTTTTAATGTTTTCATTTAAAGAAATTGGGCAGTCACTTTGTTGAAAGTTCTTTCGTAGAAAAACACACGGACTCATGAAAATTGGACATTGACAGGTATTGCCGTCACTTTGTGGAAGTTTTTTTTTGTGGAAAGACGGGCGGAATCATGAAAATTGGTCATTGACGGTGGTGATTGCAGTCACTTTGTGGAAAGACAGGCGGACTCAGGATAATTGGACATTGACAGTGATTGAGGAAAGACAGACGGACTCATGATAATTGGACATTGACAGCGATTGCAGCACCCTGTCAAATGACGGACAGACTCATGAAAATTGGGCATTGACAGATATTGCAGTCACATTGCGGAAAGACAGACACACCCATGAAATTTGGACATTGAAAGATTTTGCAGTCACTTTGTGGAAAGACTTATGGACTCATGAAAATTGGACATTGGAAGATACTGCAGTCGGTTTGTGTTAATTTCTTCTGTGGAAAGACAGATGGACTCATGACAATTGGACTTTGACAGAGATTGTAGTCAATATGTGGAAAGTTCTTCTATGCAAAGACATGCGTACTCATGAATAGTGAACATTGTATTACTCTTAAGTAAACAAATGTATATACAAGCACTTAAGGCTGACAAAAGCAAAATTATTTAAATAGACAAAATTAAATTGAAATGTTCAAAATTCTTGTGACTAATGTTTCTCCAATTAAGATTTGGTATTTTAATAGTAAGACCGTTCACTGGTGTTAACATATTTCTAAAATTACACACACTTTGACAGGTCAGTTTTGGTAGTATTTTATTATTAATCATTATAAAGGAGTACAACATATCCTTATATAAATAATACAATCAGATAAGATATAAAAGCTATAAACACAAACTTATCACACTACTTTCTTAACAGATGATAAGGAATGTGAAACATTGTTTAAAACCTGCAGTACCGTGATAAGGGCTAAATATTCCCAGAAACTTTCCAGACAATTGAAATGTAGGTGACAAGGTGACACAGCTCTGTATAAACACAACGATACAGGCAGAAGAGTTTTAGATACAAATATAATAATTTCATGTAGCTATGCCTGGCTAAAGAAGTGGGACACTCCATCTATTAGGCGCGTGTCATATGAAGCTACTAAAAGAGATAGGAGAAGGGTATTGAAACACCTTTGTTTCTTATAGTCTTGCCATAAAAACCAAGACAAAGTGAGAATAATGAGTGCAATATGTTGGCCACTTGCCCCCAAAGTTCTTTTTTTCTGGTTGTGGCCACCCTGTTGGCTTCCTTTAGAGATGACATTATGCATTTTTAAATCAGAAGCTAACATGAACTGACTGATAAGGTGGGCATTTCAAGAACTAGACACATCTGGCACCCAAGACAGTATTTATATCTTTAAAATTTACTAACTTTGTATATTACAGTCATTGGATATACAGTACTTGAAATAAAAATAGACTTGTTCTAGCTCAAGGAATCAAGATATAGGCACTAAAAGTGCACTCTACACAAAAGCTGAACATATTTGGGAACGTTTGTGACAACTGCATTAGAATATACATTTACTTGAGCAGCTATATCTTTTAATGTGCAATATATATATATATATATATATATATATATATATATATATATATATATATATATATATATATATATATATATATATATATATATATATATATATATATATATATATATATATATATATATATATATATATATATATATATATATATATATATATATATATATATATATATATATATATATATATATATATATATATATATATATATATATATATATATATATATATATATATATATATATATATCAGGAAAAGCCTGTGAATATTTTAATTAAAGTTATTTTACTTATGAAGGGAAAACTGGAAAAAAACAGAGCACTTTAACACATACGAGAATATTTATTTGATTTGCCTATGAAGATCAATCAATATGCTGTACTCTTATGCACAAAAGTACTCGATTGTGTCCTATTTTCACTTTGTAGCAAAAGTAAATTCACACTGTACTGTGAGTGTGTGGAATCCCAAGATGTATATCATCAGTTATAAAGTTTTTCATGCTTTTTATCCAACTCCATACGAAAACAGTAAGTTTTAAGTAGGTACTTGAATATCTCTCTCCGTATCATCAAAGATATATTTGAATAGAAATTGATTCTTCAACAGAAAATATATTTGGAGCCCATAAATACTTATAAAGTTCTATGAATAGTGAGCGGAAAATGCTATATTACAAAATTCACAGTAAAAAAAAAGCTTCTCTATCAGTACCGAAATTGACAACAGGGTAGTTCAGTACAAAATTAGAGCGTAAATCTCTTGAATAATAAAAAACTTAAATAACAATAATAATGGTAAAAAATTAAAACGTTACTTTTTGACTTTGTGAATATTTGTACATATCCAAGAGCATCGATGGCTGGTCAAACGTGGAAATATACATAGAATATTTTTATATGAACGAGAGTACGTAATTTAATGTGTGCTGTTCTTACTCTTGTTAAAGCATTTAAAAAAAGACAGCAGGATGAGGGACTCTTCGTTTCATTCTAAATACTTGGAGGAATTCTCACTGATCTGCAGATGAAAACAAAATTTAAGATAACTTTTATCTTGTGCTTATGAGATTTACAATGCTGACTAGCAAAGCCTCTAAATGAGCTCAATAGGGCTCAAAAGCTTTGGATATAACTTACTCTAATATATTTAGTTGCAGTATATCTGCAGATTAGAATGGGTTTCCTATTCCAGTTAAGATAATATCAGAGTGAATTAAGCAGACAAGAATTATCCATAGTCCCTCATCCTAAATCTATTTCTGATACATTGCATAACCTGAGGTGGCAGTGAAGGTAGTTTCAATTAGGAAAAAAAATGAAATTATTTCTTACTACACATTCAGCAAGACAGTCAACACGTTCAGTCACACATTTCTAATGACTAAAAATGTAGTCCTTTTCAGATTTTACGTTCAATTTATAATAAACCAATTCATACAATTAACCTCATATATTCATTTAAAATTGCTTGATCTTTTAAAGACTTGGATCTGAGCCGGATTCCTTTCCTTTCTTTACAAGTCAAAAGGAATAGATTTATTTAAATTTTTTGTGTGTTCTATGTAACTACAGTAGGATTTACAGAAATTAAAATTACTCTGAAGTCATAATACAGTACTAAGTACAAGAATGTAATGAAAAAGCACACTAAGAAATCAGGGATAATTTAAAATTACAGTTTTTATAAGACCTCGGTCAAAATATCGTAAAAATAACAATACATCAAGCAATTTACAACCAAAATACACCAGCTTATAAGTAAATAATAAAAAAAAAAACCTACAGCTATACAATTTATTAGTTTCAGACTTTACATATATGTTGTATTTATGAAAAATTCGGTTCTGACTATTTTCTATATGGACGCATTCCTTTTTATCGATTGCAAAAGATCAAAGTAATGGATAGAAGCAAGTATTTATTCCTTCCAAGAATTCTCAGCATAATTATAGATCGGAGACTGCATATGAATATCATGATAGAATGTTAAGTGAATTTTCAGAATTAACTAATTAGGTAAATCTTGCATGCCATAAGTTTTACATATGCTGACTGTGTTTGGATATAATAAAGTCAAAGTACCTAATAAACTTCCAAGAACAAAAATGTTCTCTTAAAAGTATATTTGAGTAATGTTTACTTACTCATTTACATCGTTATCATCATAAGTATATTAAAATTTTCTGTTTCCCACAGCCTATGTGTACGACCCATGAATAATGCTAAGCAATTATTATGAGATTTAGTTCATTTTCTTTTGCAATGGCAATTGATGTATCCAAAACTTTCATTACAAAGTTATAAGATTAATATAATATTGTTGGTCACATGTGGGTGTATCTCAAGATATAGGCTTCATAGTGTTTAAAAGGCTGATGTACTTAATTTTTGAAATGATTAGATGTGCATGCAATGAATAATGTAATAAAGATATCGTTAATCTTAAAGGTTTACAGTACCTGAAACCTTTTAAGAAAGCACTGTACTGTGAGCTCCCTTTACCACTGTAATTGCAAAGTGATACAGGATTGACATAAACTAAAAGCACAACATTTATCTAGATATTCATTTGTAAAGCACACAAACATCTACTGTATTGAACATCCATTTGGTTATAAAGGCATGACATTTAACTTAAATATTCGTATGTGCATATTTGAACTATTTCCATCATTTTGTTTATTGAGAGGGGATTGTGGTGTATAGGCCCTGAATTCTACATGATCTTGAGCTGTTACCCTGTCTTCTACAGATAAGCTAACGTTATATAAAGAAGGCTGTTCTATAAAGGCTTTTCAGAATGTGTTTTCAGTGCTTCAAATTATGATAAAAATCATTACAAAATTCTGCTTAAAATTCTTCCCTCCAAAATTATATTAAAACCGTATTACAAGTCTTGATATGTACATATACAGACAATTACAATATTATACCGGTATAATGTACTCCATAATCATTTGATCACTTGCTGGTATACTTTCATATACAGAATAATTAGATGATCTCAGTCATTTATTACGTGTATTTCCAAATAACACGGCATAAGATACCTAGGAAATGATATTTCATAAAAGTGAAGACACAGTCAGCTGTTAGTACTCATACATTCACACACATGCACATGAAGATAATCATTATAACTCATTGGTGGCATTGTAATGCATATAAGCACCGGTAAGATTCGAGGACACTAAGAAAATATGAAACCTTACATCTTCTAGCCATGAAGAGCTGGATCATCGTAAAAATGACGAATTAATTAAATGATTTAGAGATTTAAAAAAAAATTTAATGTTTGAAATACTAACAAAATGTAAATCTGGTAAAGAAATTTCAAAAAGTTTTTATTACAGTAATATTCCAGCAATACATGACTTTAATGTAGTATTCCAAATCATCAAGAAACCATACTGGAGAGATTCTTTAAACATCACAACACACTTAACCATGTATACTGTCTTGAAGATATGCTCGCATAGCATCAGACATTAACTACAGAATCTCTTTTGCCTGGCTCAAGACTAAGGGCAGCTGCTGCCTGATCCTTTCCAGATTCTTTGAGTTTCTCTTGCATCTGACTAAGCATTTCCTGCATACGTCGGATCTGCGAGAAATAAATTGAATTAGAACACTCAGTTTCTCTAGTGAAGCATTCCCAGTTAATCTGAACTGCTGGTCACAATTTAATAGTCAGGTCTATTGCAAACAAATATGAAACAAAATAAATATGGCTATGCACTGAAGGTGTCTGAACACTGAAAATCCTTACTTATGTTAAGTTATGCTTGTGCTTTGTACTAAAACCTCACCATTTACAAACATGGACATTTTCTCCACTGGGTAATGATTGTTTGTCATAAACCTATTACTATTAAATCAATTTTTTTTAAATTATAAACATACCTCTTCATCCTTTTGCTGTAAAAGTTTGTCAGCATCTCCAACTTGGTCAAAATTAGCGGCACTTTCCCTTTTCAATTTGTTTCTTTCCTTCATTGCCACCTGCTGAAAATGTAACATGCTCGTCCATAAACTTACCAATGAATTGGCAACATATTACATGTCATAATTGCAAGGCACTATTTTTTACAAATTAAACCAGGGATACCATAGCTCGCCACAGCCATCAGGGTGGCCATAACTTGAAAAGAAAAACAAAACTAGCACAAAGGTTAAAACCTACCCTGCAAATCAGTTCCTTTTTTGTCATTTTTTTCTGGCTAGAAATAAATATCAAGGAAGGTGATAATTGTCAGCCCCACACACTACCTATCACCCCTATAAGACCCTTCCGACAGCACATACGGAATATGAACGTGGAAGTATTTCTCCAAGGATCACCAGGGATATCCCTTAGTCAACACCGACAAAATGCAGGGAATATGAGGGTGGTATCTTTTCTTCCTCAATCCAGTGTGTAAGTTTTATTCATACTATACTTAATTACTCACTGTTTAACATTATCCGATTGCATTCTTGCAATAATGCACATTCCTAATAATAAATTTAACTACAGTTGTTGGGTGCTTAGTCAGGCAAATATTTAGAGGGAGGTGAGAACATTTTCCAAATTACCAGTTTATATATATAGTTTTGTATTAAAGGATCAGAGGAGGTTGAGGATATATTCTAAATTACTAATTGCTATGAATGATATTTTGCCTAGAATACAGAGTTGTTAGAATATATGAAAATCTTATTTGAACTGACATAAAAGAAAATAAGTGCACATTCTATTACAATGACATTAGTATACAGTGTCTTACTGCATGCAAGCTGATTCAGATCTCTCAGAACCTCAGTACATAATATGCTTGGCCTCTATGCCGATCACGAAGCACATTCTCAAAGTGGCATTTAGAGATTAGAGGATGGTTGCGACATATCCTAGGTGGTAACCGCTATTAACACAGCCAGTTCGCTGAGTACACCAGTAGATCTCTGGGACCTTGGTGTAACGGGCTCATCAAAAGATAGGAAGTATATAAAAGTGAATAGGCCTGCACAAAAGCCTCAAGAAAAAAAAAGGATATGAAGAACTGAATGTGATACAGACTCTAACAGAAATATCAACCAGATTATTGAATATAAGGGAACTATGTTAAGTGAAAATTATATATAGAACCACAGAATGATGGGTCTTTTGAATATAAAATAAGAAATACTTATCGAATGTCTATTAAATATGCGTCTATGTGGTCAAATATCTATATTTATTGTGTACATCTTAGTGTTATTACTGCAATGTGCTTTACAGCAAACTAATGTCTAGAGACGGTGCAAAAACAACAAACAATTTGTCTTTTGAAGGAAAGACTCACAGTCTCATCGTCTGGTAAACATAAAGGTACTGACACCTTCCTTCCATTTAAATAATAATGACCTCTCCATAACTGACCCTATAAAACAAAAGAAATGAGCTTAAAACTTTTCTGGAGCAACTACTCATTCACTGAAATTTACCAGTGTGCTTATATCTACTCTTTAAGATGTCTATATGCTGAAGTCTTCCATTTTTCTATTCAATAGGGATTGATGTCCCACAAAATCACTTTCCTTTACAAGGACCTTCGAAGAAACCATGTAATTACCCCCAAGATATCTCGAATTAGGGTGACAATATACTCTCGGAATACCTTGCAATATATCTATCTATATATGTATGGAAGCTGCAATCACCCATGTAAAAGATCCTCTCATTCCTCACTTTTTCCATAATGATGCACATAAAGAGACCCGATTACTAGTGAGTGAAGTTTTCTACCAAATCCTCCTCATCTGCCTTGACTCTTCATGAGGAATACACAAAAGGAATTTCCAGTACCATTTACTGGACTTTTACGTCATGTAACGAAGTACAGAGGCTGCACTCTTGTCGTCAGCCCCAGGAGAAAAAAAGAATATAATGCAGAATGAAAGAGAAAGAGAATGAATTATGGAAGGAAGAAGACTAAATACTTCACTTGGATAGAACCCATCCATCACATACTGTGTATGCTTGCTTTCAGAACATTTAAACTCGATAATCAGTATGTCAAACAGATTGGCGCTGTTACAGCACAGATAGTGGTCAACTATAGCATTTAATGTCTTCTATGCTCTAACCTAATAAAACCATCATATCATATTAAAATTAAGATGGTTAATAAATAATAAAACAAATAATGATTAGGATAAGTAAGCTTACAGTCTAGTAGATTATGGATGTTAAAGTAGACTGCAAGCTGAAACAGCACTAGGAGACATTCTTGTTCTTGCACTTGACTACCAGATTTTCCTAATGAGGTTACTTAAATATGTTTTCCTAAAGCTAACTTATGTACTAACTTGCAGACAAGTATTGATGTAACTCTGTCAAGGAAAACTGCCATTTCAGTTGGAGTATGGCAATAACTGTTAAGCATACAGAGTAGTGCACTGAAAAGTCTAATCTAAGGAGGTATGAGACTTGCCCAAGAAGGATACTGACAGGGGAATTGTGGCACTCCTTCATTTCCAAGGAGTTAAGAGGAGTGAAGTGTGCTTGGTTTGTGGTTAATGTGTTCTCTGTCTCGGGCACCCATTCTCTTACGAGGGGGAATGAGGCCATTGTATATATATATATATATATATATATATATATATATATATATATATATATATATATACATACATACATACATACATACATACATACATACATACATACATACATACATACATACATACATACATACATACATACATACATACATACATACATACATACATACATACATACATACATACATACATACATACATACATACATACATACATACATACATACATACATACATACATACATACATACATACATACATACATACATACATACATACATACATACATACATACATACATACATACATACATACACTACATACATACATACATACATACATACATACATACATACATACATACATACATACATACATACATACATACATACACAGGAAGAGATGGGAAAGATCAAAAACTTGTTGCAAGAGGCAAGAAGGTTAAATGATGAAAGAAATGAAGAAGAGAAGAAAAATTTTCATTACAGAGTTCTTCCAGACAAAGGGGAGATAAAAAAGATAATGACAGAAGATCAGGGGATGGGGCCTCATTAAGATTGTTATACACAAATGCTGATGGATTAGCTGGTAAGGCAGTAGAATTAAAAGCTAGGATTCACAACAGTAAGGCAGATATAGTAGCAATTACAGAGACTAAGTTGAGTGAGGACATAAACAGTGTCACGGTTTTTCCTAAGGGTTTCAGAATACTAAGGGTTGAAAGATCTGAGAGGACTGGCGGAGGGATAGCACTGCTCATAAGTGAAAGGATTCAAGTCGAAGAAATAAACTCGGCTATAGAAAGTGAGTTCAAGGAATTTCTTGTTGCTCGCATAAATACTGGGTCAGAGAGCATTATAATAACTGTTGTATACAACCCACCAAGGAACCAAAATAGGCTTGAAGTTTATGAGGAAAGTCATATAGGTACTATTGAAGTCATAAACTCAGTTGTTAACATGGCACGGGAAAAAAAAATGTAGGATTTTGATTATGGGAGACTTTAATCATAAAGAGATAGATTGGATAAATCTTGACCCACACAGTGGTGAGGACTCATTCGGGGCAAGATTCCTAGATTGCGTACAAGGGAATTTCCTACACCAACATGTAATGGAACCAACAAGGGCCAGGGGTGGGGATGAGCCATCACTACTTGATCTAGTGTTCACAGATAATGTGTTGGATATTGAAAAAATTGAGTATGAACCACCAATTGGAAAGAGTGACCACTGTGTGTTGTTGATGGAGTATATCATTGAAGATATTCTTCCTGAGAGTAGAGGCACTGAGGACATGAGGAGGAACTATCAGAAAGGAGATTACATCAAAATGAATGAGCTTTTTGCAGTTATTGACTGGAGAACCTTATTTTACAACAAATCTGTACAAGAAATGTATGACATCTTTTGTGAGAAATATGGGAAGATAGTAGATTGCTGCATACCTGTCACCAAAGTAGGTGTAATTCATGCCAGAGAGAAATGGTTCGATAATGGGTGTAAAAGAGCTAAGGAGTGGAGAGACATATGCTGGAAAAGGTATAGGAGGAGAAAAAACATAAATGCCTGGCAAACCTACAAAAGAGCAAGAAATGACTACCTAAGTAAAAGGAGAGAGGCAGAGAGAGACTATGAGAGGGACATCACCAGGAAGGCTAAAGAAAATCCCAAGCTTTCCACAGCTTTATCAGAGGAAAACTGAAGGTAAAAGAACAGGTTTTAAGGCTAAAGAGAGCGGATGGAAGCATCACTGAGACGGATGAAGAGATCTGCAAAGAACTGAACAAGGAGTTTCAGTCAGTATTTACAGTAGAAAATACCCCACCCCCTCAGATTGCAGTGATAGAAGCTCAAGGGCCGGTATTAGAGAACATCAACCTTACAGCCACAGAGGTATGCAAAGCGCTGATGGATTTAGATGTTCATAAAGCTACAGGTCCTGATGACATATCCCCTCATGTGCTTAAAAAATGCGCAAACACAATATCAGTGGCACTAAGTATCATATTTAAGGAGTCACTGGAGTCGGGGGAGATTCCAAGATGCTGGAAACAAGCAAATGTGATACCTATCTTCAAAAAGGGAAGGAGGGATACGGCTCTGAACTATAGACCAGTTTCCTTGACCAGCATAGTTTGCAAAGTTATGGAGAAATTACTCAGGAAACATATCTCTCTTCACTTGGAATCCTTCAACTTTTTGTCAGTGAGGCAACATGGCTTCAGAGAAGGTAGATCAACAGTAACAAACTTATTAGAATTTTATGATGAGGTAAGCCAAATCTTACAGGAAAGAGAGGGCTGGGCAGATTGCATATTCCTAGACTTCCAGAAAGCGTTTGACACTGTTCCACATGGGAGACTTATTAGGAAGCTGCAATCAATGGCTAGAATAGGTGGAAATGTTTTGGAATGGATAAAAACTTACTTAGAAGGAAGGGAACAGAGGGTTAGAGTAAGACACTCAGTATCTGAATGGAGAAGAGTTAGTAGTGGAGTTCCACAGGGTTCAGTTTTAGGGCCACTTTTGTTCCTTGTATATGTAAATGACCTACCAGGGTCTGTAAATTCATTCATGAATATGTTTGCAGATGATGCAAAGATTGTGAAGAAAGTAAAAAACGAGAACAATGGTAGAGAACTTCAGGAGGATCTAAATAATCTGCATGAGTGGTCAGAAAAGTGGCTAATGAAATTCAGTATTTCAAAATGTAAGGTAATGAGAATGGGTACAAGTGCAAGAAGGCCCAAGCTTGACTACTCGGTGGCTGGAGTACAACTTCAAGAGACAGAAAATGAGAGAGATCTAGGAATAAACATACTGGCAGATTTGTCTCCAGAAATACATATAAATGGCATAGTAAGGGCAGCATATGCATTCTTATCAAATGTAAGGGTAGCCTTCAGGCACATGGACAAGGAAATGTTCAGAAATATTTATGTAACCTATGTGAGGCCAAAACTCGAATATGCAGCCCCCTTTTGGAATCCGCACTTGAAAAAGCACATAGCTAAGCTTGAAAAAGTTCAAAGACATGCCACGAAACTGGTGCCAGAAATACGCAATCTCAGTTATGATGAGAGGCTGAGGGAATTAGACTTACCATCACTCGAAGCTAGAAGAGTGTGGGGGGATATGGTGACAGTCTTTAAATTCCTTCATGGTTATGATAGAGTGGATAGGGATCGATATTTTGATATGGCTGGCTCTAGAACTAGAGGTCATAGTTTGAAGCTTGGTAAGAAAACTTCTTTGCAGGATGTAAGGAAATACTTTTTCAGTGTAAGAGTAGTTGATAATTGGAATTGGCTAAGCGAGGAGGTAGTTAATGCTATCTCAATCCATAGTTTTAAGGACAGGTATGATAAGTATCACTAAGTATAAAATGGAACCGATTAGGAGACGGGAAGATACGAGCTTTGGGCTCTTTCCCGTAAACACAATTAGGTAATCACAATTAGGTAATCAACTCTGTCCACCCTAACCTTTCAACAGCTGTAACGCCTCCTTTTAAATTACTACTTGTGTTTTGAGTGACTAAGTGCTTAGTGGAAAACTTTACCATAATTTCCATAAATCTGAAATCCTGCAGAGTATTGTGAGTACAAAACTTATATTTGTTGTAAGACGAGACTGTTCATATTAAAGAAAAAAAAAATTGAGAACATTTTCGTGAGGAGAGAGAGAAGCTGCCGTCCAGTTCTGCCTTGAAGGAAATCTAGAAGAGTTGCCAGAGGTGGAGCCATCACATCACATTACCTAATTTTTTGTGTAAACTGGGGAAAGCTCTTAAGCCGTTTACCTGATCCTGTGGTTCTATATATTGTTAAAATCAGTATCCTTCCCATTTATATTAACTAGTTAGTTAGTTTGATACACAAAATAATTGAATAATTAAAAAAAAAAATACCAAATATCCACCTGTCAACAGTACTGAGTTAAGTTGCCAAGTAGTACAGCTGTCTTACTTTCTTCATTTTTTTGCTTTTCTTTTAGCTTTCTCTTTACTATTTTTATTTTTATTTTGTATATATATTGAGTTAAATGTAAAGTCTAATCCTGTGATAACATATCTTGGTTAGCAAGTCAGTTTATCAGTTAGGAAGAATATATAGCAGAAACAGGTGGGTGCCACCTCAAACACAAATTCGAATTTTCCTTCAGGTTTGACTTTTGTTTTTCTTTTTCTTTTTATACTTAAATTACCATGGTCAAGTTTTTAAGTTAAGATGTGTGTTACCAGAAAAGAGATAAACTGAGTCACTAAATAGCACTTATATGGAGATATAAAAATTCTGTGTGAAGCTCAATTAAAAGTTTTTTTTTTTTTTTTTTCTATATTCTGTGAGAGGGAGAACATAAAAATGAGGCCATCTCTGTCCCAAACCTCTCCCACCCATGGGTCGGGAGAAGGGGTAGCTATCAGGGGACTTAAACAGAGAATCAAGAAGTTAGAGGAAATGGTTATAAGCCTTGATGATAAAATTCGGAATATGGATGGAGAAATGAAAGAGAATGAAACACTCAGAGAACAAATAAGATCTTTGGAGGAAGCAAATAAAGCACAAGGGCAGGAGAGAAAGGAACTAGAAAAAAGAATAAAGAAGCTGGAAGGGGAAAAGAGTCAACTAGAATCTAGAATTTCTAAACAAGAAGATAAAAATAAACAGCTGAATGACAACCTAAAGGAATTAGATGTTAGTTCACTGCTCTCTTCTGAGAGAGACGAGATTGCTGCTTGGAATTTCCAGATTAAGGAAAACATGGAACAGTTCAGAAAAGAGTTCCAGGAGCTGAATATGGAAAATGATGCCATGAAAACTTCCTTTGCTGATGCACTAAAGGGGAATGTGGCAGTAAAAGAGGCTGTAAAGGTGGTGGCACTGGAAAACATACAAACAGTTGACTATAAAGAGACAGTAATCGAAAAAATGAAAGACGTTGTGATGGAAAGGGCAAACCCACTCATCAGACAGGCACTTGATAAGGAGAAGACAGTGGTAATCTCAGGCATAAGTGAATCCCAGGAGCCAACATGGCAGGGGAGACTTGAAGAAAATAAAGCTAGGGTTGTAGACCTGATAAGAAAGCTTGGAGTAGTATGTGGTCCTGAGGATATTGTAAACATACACCAACTAGGTAAATATTCGAGGGAAGGAAAGCCGAGACCAACAAAAGTAACCTTTGAGAGAGGGGAAACATGTAGGGAAATATTATTGAGAAAAAAAAGTCTAAAAGACCTTCAAGACGATACAGAACACAGGAAGAGATGGGAAAGATCAAAAACTTGTTGCAAGAGGCAAGAAGGTTAAATGATGAAAGAAATGAAGAAGAGAAGAAAAATTTTCGTTACAGAGTACTTCCAGACAAAGGGGAGATAAAGAAGATAATGACAGAAGATCAGGGGATGGGGCCTCATTAAGATTGTTATACACAAATGCTGATGGATTAGCTGGTAAGGCAGTAGAATTAAAAGCTAGGATTCACAACAGTAAGGCAGATATAGTAGCAATTACAGAGACTAAGTTGAGTGAGGACATAAACAGTGTCACGGTTTTTCCTAAGGGCTTCAGAATACTAAGGGTTGAAAGATCTGAGAGGACTGGTGGAGGGATAGCACTGCTCATAAGTGAGAGGATTCAAGTTGAAGAAATAAACTTGGCTATAGAAAGTGAGTTCAGGGAATTTCTTGTTGCTCGCATAAATACTGGGTCAGAGAGCATTATAATAACTGTTGTATACAACCCACCAAGGAACCCAAATAGGCTTGAAATTTATGAGGAAAGTCATATAGGTACTATTGAAGTCATAAACTCAGTTGTTAACATGGCACGGGAAAAAAAATGTAGGATTTTGATTATGGGAGACTTAAATCATAAAGAGATAGATTGGATAAATCTTGACCCACACAGTGGTGAGGACTCATTCGGGGCAAGATTCCTAGATTGCGTACAAGGGAATTTCCTACACCAACATGTAATGGAACCAACAAGGGCCAGGGGTGGAGATGAGCCATCACTACTTGATCTAGTGTTCACAGATAATGTGTTGGATATTGAAAATATTGAGTATGAACCACCAATTGGAAAGAGTGACCACTGTGTGTTGTTGATGGTCATTGAAGATATTCTTCCTGAGAGTAGAGGCACTGAGGACATGAGGAGGAACTATCCGAAAGGAGATTACATCAAAATGAATGAGCTTTTTGCAGTTATTGACTGGAGAACCTTATTTTACAACAAATCTGTACAAGAAATGTATGACATCTTTTGTGAGAAATATGGGAAGATAGTAGATTGCTGCATACCTGTCACCAAAGTAGGTGTAATTCATGCCAGAGAGAAATGGTTCGATAATGGGTGTAAAAGAGCCAAGGAGTGGAGAGACAAATGCTGGAAAAGGTATAGGAGGAGAAAAAACATAAATGCCTGGCAAACCTACAAAAGAGCAAGAAATGACTACCTAAGTAAAAGGAGAGAGGCAGAGAGAGATTATGAGAGGGACATCACCAGGAAGGCTAAAGAAAATCCCAAGCTTTTCCACAGCTTTATCAGAGGAAATCTGAAGGTAAAAGAACAGGTTTTAAGGCTAAAGAGAGCGGATAGAAGCATCACTGAGACGGATGAAGAGATCTGCAAAGAATTGAACAAGGAGTTTCAGTCAGTATTTACAGTAGAAAATACCCCACCCCCTCAGATTGCAGTGATAGAAGCTCAAGGGCCGGTATTAGAGAACATCAACCTTACAGCCACAGAGGTATGCAAAGCGCTGATGGATTTAGATGTTCATAAAGCTACAGGTCCTGATGACATATCCCCTCATGTGCTTAAAAATGCGCAAACACAATATCAGTGGCACTAAGTATCATATTTAAGGAGTCACTGGAGTCGGGGGAGATTCCAAGATGCTGGAAACAAGCAAATGTGATACCTATCTTCAAAAAGGGAAGGAGGGATACGGCTCTGAACTATAGACCAGTTTCCTTGACCAGCATAGTTTGCAAAGTTATGGAGAAACTACTAAGGAAACATATCTCTCTTCACTTGGAATCCTTCAACTTTTTGTCAGTGAGGCAACATGGCTTCAGAGACGGTAGATCAACAGTAACAAACTTATTAGAATTTTATGATGAGGTAAGCCAAATCTTACAGGAAAGAGAGAGCTGGGCAGATTGCATATTCCTAGACTTCCAGAAAGCGTTTGACACTGTTCCACATGGGAGACTTATTAGGAAGCTGCAATCAATGGCTAGAATAGGTGGAAATGTTTTGGAATGGATAAAAACTTACTTAGAAGGAAGGGAACAGAGGGTTAGAGTAAGACACTCAGTGTCTGAATGGAGAAGAGTTAGTAGTGGAGTTCCACAGGGTTCAGTTTTAGGGCCACTTTTGTTCCTTGTATATGTAAATGACCTACCAGAGTCTGTAAATTCATTCATGAATATGTTTGCAGATGATGCAAAGATTGTGAAGAAAGTAAAAAACGAGAACAATGGTAGAGAACTTCAGGAGGATCTAAATAATCTGCATGAGTGGTCAGAAAAGTGGCTAATGAAATTCAATATTTCAAAATGTAAGGTAATGAGAATGGGTACAAGTGCAAGAAGGCCCAAGCTTGACTACTCGGTGGCTGGAGTACAACTTCAAGAGACAGAAAATGAGAGAGATCTAGGAGTAAACATACTGGCAGATTTGTCTCCAGAAATACATATAAATGGCATAGTAAGGGCAGCATATGCATTCTTATCAAATGTAAGGGTAGCCTTCAGGCACATGGACAAGGAAATGTTCAGAAATATTTATGTAACCTATGTGAGGCCAAAACTCGAATATGCAGCCCCCTTTTGGAATCCGCACTTGAAAAAGCACATAGCTAAGCTTGAAAAAGTTCAAAGACATGCCACGAAACTGGTGCCAGAAATACGCAATCTCAGTTATGATGAGAGGCTGAGGGAATTAGACTTACCATCACTCGAAGCTAGAAGAGTGAGGGGGAATATGGTGACAGTCTTTAAATTTCTTCATGGTTATGATAGAGTGGATAGGGATCGATATTTTGATATGGCTGGCTCTAGAACTAGAGGTCATAGTTTGAATGAAGCTTCGTAAGAAAACTTCTTTGCAGGATGTAAGGAAATACTTTTTCAGTGTAAGAGTAGTTGATAATTGGAATTGGCTAAGCGAGGAGGTAGTTAATGCTATTTCAATCCATAGTTTTAAGGACAGGTATGATAAGTATGACTAAGTATAAAATGGAACCGATGAGGAGACGGGAAGATACGAGCTTTGGGCTCTTTCCCGTAAACACAATTAGGTAATCACAATTAGGTAATCACATACATACATACATATATATATATATATATATATATATATATATATATATATATATATATATATACAGTGTTCCCTCCCTTATCGCGATAGCTCGGTTCCGGGACCCGGCGCGAACCAGGAAAATTGCGAAGTAGGATCAGCCTTAAAAAAAAAAAAAAAAAAAAAAAAAAAAAAAAAAAAAAAAATTAAGGTGATTATGACACCAGGACAGGCCAAAAATTATAAAATAAAACGGCCTTTATCAGGTAGTAAAGAGAAACAGAGATGGAGAGTGTAATGACCTGTCAGATGTGAAAGGATTATAAAAGATGTGTAATGAATATCCAGCTCTCTGCTGGGTTTACTATACCTCTGCATTACCTTCATGATGTCTATTCTAAAACTTCTCCTTAGATCTTATTATTATTATTATCGTTATTATTATTATTATTATTATTATTATTATTATTATTATTATTATTATTATTATTATTATTATTATTATTGGCAACAACAATTTTCCTTTGATGATGATTGTTGAGATTATTATTATTATTATTATTATTATTATTATTATTATTAATATTATTAATATTATTATTATTATTATTATTATTATTATTATTATTATTATTATTATTATTATTACTACGAATTCGTAATTACACCATTATTTTTACTATAAATAATGTAGTTTTGGTTAAATGAACACGAGTTATTTAAAGATTCTCTCTCTCTCTCTCTCTCTCTCTCTCTCTCTCTCTCTCTCTCTCTCTCTCTCTCTCTCTCTCTCTACCCAACCCCCCACACTCTCTTTGTCCCAGCCAACTAGGGAGGGGCACTTTACACAGTCATTAAAAGTAAATAAACCAACAGATGTACAAACAATGATGAGCCCTTAATAATAATAATAATAATAATGATGATGCTGATGATAATAATCTCCACAATCATCATCAAAGGAAAATTATTGTTGCTAATGATAATAATAATAATAATAATAATAATAATAATAATAATAATAATAATAATAATAATAATAATAATAATAATAATATAGAAGATCTAAGCAGAATTATTGGAATAAACATCATGAAAGTAATGCAAAGGTATATTAAAACCCAGCAGAGAGCTGGATATTCATTACACATCTTTTATAATCCCTTCACATCTGACAGGGCATTACACTCTCCATCTCTGTTTCTCTTTACAACCTGATAAAGTCTGCTTTATTTTATAATTTTTTGGCCCATCCTGGTGTCACAATAATCTTTAATTTTTAAGAAAAAAAAAAAAAAAAAAAGCGAAACAGCGATAACGCGAACCAAGAAACGCGAATAACCGGGGGAACACTGTATATATATATATATATATATATATATATATATATATATATATATATATATATATATATATATATAAGTGAGACTTAGTTTCTTGATTGATCAACTATTCCTATAAAGCTTTATGAATGGAAAAATTTGACTCTTGAGTGTAGGTGAGCAGAACTGTACAGAGATTCTTAGAACTGAGGCCTCAAAATGATATGTGGAGTCATAAGGATCCAGAGAGTGAGAAAGGATCAACGGGAATACAAAATATTCAATGGAGAATTAAAACAAAGATGTATGTTGGAGAATCATGTCTCTTTGTATGAAAAATTATGTTGTTCAGTATTATTTTGAGAGGTGAGGTACTTGTCCAGGTGAGCAAAGCCTCTCCCAGGTTCTCATGTCCCGTGGGGGGCAGGGGTTGGATGTGGTAAGTTGGCTTCCAATGATGCTTCTCATTTGAGTTGGGTGGCCTCCTCCTCTGATCTGCACCTTTGGGGGGTAACCTCATGATGATAACAGTTCCGTTCAAGGTCCATCCATTAAACCAGCTATGCTACCACATAGTATGAGAAAAAACAAAGTTCAAACTACAAAATAGAGAATCTGACCTGCATTTGAGAAATACACTGTGCCCTGAAATTTTCATAATGAATATCTTGCGTTACTTCTTTCATATCTTGCATGTGCGTAGAGATGAGCATTGTTCGTAATTTGACAAAGTCACAGTGCGCAGAATTTTCAACTGAAGAACAAGAAAATACCAATTAGTGTGGAAGGAGAGACTGTATTAATACAACAATATATCTAATTTAGTGTTTACATATTAAATATATTGTACAATATTTAATATAAGGTGTTTAACAGTCCATACCAATACACTTTCTCTTAATTTAAAAATTTGTGTATAATGTCATGTCAAAACATTTGATACACTTAAATCCTATTGCAATTTGGAAGAAAATATAGTATGTTGATGCAGGAAAGGATTCCTTATGCAGTTGAGAGTCTTAGGTTACAAAACTGTGGCATTAAAAAAAAGTGCTAGTTTATCTCAGTCTAATATAGAGACCATTACATGTTTATTATAAACACTCATGAGCAAGGATTTATGGTTATAGGTATCAAAAGTCTTTAAACAACTACACCTGGTAGTAATAACTACATCACAGATATATCAATGTACTACAACAGTAGCATAAGAATTGCAAAAATAGTGCGATAGTAAATTACTAACTTCATAGCAGTACAAGTCACTGTTGTACACAATGTGGTAAGTTAAAAGGCTACACACAAGAGATACAGTTTATGTAGTTCACTTATTTAGTTGGCACAATTCTGCATCCGATTATTGTTGCCATTCAATGAAACATATTCTTTTTCTTTATAGTTTATATGTAGGTATAGCAAATACTAGCAAGGTAAAATAAATTATTTAATCAGTAGTGTTAGGATATCTCCATATGATAGATGCTTTTTTTTCTGCATAACTAAACTCAGTAAATATAACTAACAATAACTGCAAAATTACATGAGGCTAATTACATACATTTTTTAAAAAGTGAAAAAAATCACATTACCTTCAACAATACCCCAAGGATACTGCCTGCCTCTCATCTTCTTCCCCGCGACTTCTATAATACAGTTAGAGCCTATTACAGCAAAAGGTATGGAGGCTTTCAGTTCTCGATCTTGCTGCTTGAATTCTTCATCTTCATCAGAGTCACATTCAGGGAACTGATAAATCTGAAAGTGATAATTTAGCATTTCATCTTCATATAATACCTCTTACATGAAGTTCAGATAGAGGGATAATATAGAAAATTATATGCGGGGCAATGGGCTAAGAGTGAAGGATGGGCGAGATGGGAAAAAATGGAAAAGGTTAGCAATAATTAGCGATGCCATATTGAAATGCGTTAAAATTGAAGACATGATACTGTCTATGATACTGTAGCACCTCTGCAGTGTCTGGGCTATGAAGCTAATGGTAAAAACTCACTAAGTTATTTATCACTGCCAAGAACGCCAGTGAGCCGTTTATTTTGGTAATAAAATTTAACCGTCATGATTTTTTGAAATGCATGTAAAGAATTTTAAGAATTACGAGGAAATAAATGAAATGACACAGATGTCATTTTCTCACTTAGCAAACGCATTGTTTTACTAAGTGATTCGCACATTATGCAAAGTCCATTAAAACTGGCTTGTCTCTTAATGTGTCACTATTAATCCCTGTTCGAATAGAGGTGAATACTGACAAGTTGGAGCTACGGAACCAGGACTGAATGCTCTTCCTAACTTCCCGAGGTGGTCTCTAAACACGGATTTATAACTTCCCGAGGTGAGTGCTTTTAGCATTGCACTAACCGCAGTCTCCCGGTCTACCAGTGACAAAAAATCAAACTTTACGGAAATTCAGTCACTGGACCACAAGATAACGATTATAAACTTTGGTACCAAACCTTAAAAAAAAAAATAAATAAATAAATAAATAATCCCCCAATTTTGTTTTTTTTTAACTATTTGGCAAGTAATTGACAATTAACAGTTATACTTAATGATTTTACATCTGTTTAAATGTTTCAATTTACCGAAAATACTCAACATTCGGTATTCATGGCGAATAGGGACCTGAGATCTTAGGTTAGGTTATTTTTATTGGTTAAAATTAGTTTTATGCATTTCACTGTAATATATATATATATATATATATATATATATATATATATATATATATATATATATATATATATATATATATATATATATATATATATATATATATATATATATATATATATATATATATATATATGGATTCAGTTTTACGTCACGAACTCCCTTTTCTACTAAGAGCTAGGACGGTTGTCTTCTTACGAAGGACTTGTTTTGGCAGATGTAATCGTTACCCTGAGTGTATGCCCTTACTAACCTCAGTCTGTGACGGGGTGCGAACCTTCGACCTGCCGCCTCAGAGTCGCAGGCGTTACCATTTTGCCACGGAGACTATATATATATATATATATATATATATATATATATATATATATATATATATATATATATATATATATATAAATATATATATATATATATATATATATATATATATATATATATATATATATATATATATATATATATATATATATATATATATATATATATATATATATATATATATATATATATATATATATATATATATATATATATATATATATATATATATATATATATATATATATATATATATATATATATATATATATATATATATATATATATATATATATATATATATATATATATATATATATATATATATATATATATATATATATATATATATATATAAACTGTTACTTTGGTAAATACCATGAATATAAATTATTGTTACAAATTTAGCATAGCCAGAGTGAATTCCGTTATATCCCTTAGGTTAGGTTAGATAAGTTAGTTGATTACATACTTTAATTGGGTAAATTTAGGTATTTAAATAGAGGCCTGAATCCATTGGGAATTGGGATATAACAAAACTCCATCTGATTTTACTCATTTAATACTTAACCATAAATTTATTTGTGTGATCTCATCTGGTTTGCTTATTATTTACTAAGTAATTATAAACTTATTTGTGCGATTTTTAACAAAGTGAAACTCGTCCATAAGTGGTATATTTTGTTTTTTATTTATATGTCAAAGAAATACTTTTAGCTGAGGGATAAATACGAGTTATGGCGCAATGCATAAAACGACTCAATTTTCTTTTTTTTATATATACTAAATTATTCTTATAATTTAATATTTTGTGTACAGTCACGTCTCAATTACTCACAAGTTCTCAAACTGATATGAAGTTTTAAATATGATTTGATTTTTGTCTGTTAGTGAAAATACAAGTGTGTAGAACATGATGTTTGCTTGCTGCACCAAGAGTTGTTCATATTGAGTTACATTTGTACACTGGCCCGTAATTGTCACAGGTAAAAAAAAATACAGGTTAGATTAAGTTAGGTTAGATTTTTATTTCTGTGACTTTTCTGTGAAATTTTTACCTGTGACATTTTTTTTTTAACCTGGATTCAGTTTATAGATTTGACTTCAAAATATAGCTATGTTGTATAAAATGAATCCCATAAAGATGAATTACCCCCCAAACGTTAAATAACTTGTAAATTGTTAGTGTTGTTTAGGTTAAGTATCTTTCCGCGTACATATAAATAACCCTAGAGCACCCTGGGTTTACTTTACTGAACAAGATTCTCTGTGATTACAATATTATGATCTTGAATTTGGAAATTATATTTTTTGTAATGCCTAAAAAAATTAAGGTTTTAATTTCTAAGTTACGAAAATGCTTTTTGGTTATGTTTGCCGAAGCCAATAGAATGTTATATTTAAGGTTAGGTTAATACATTTGTTGTAATTTGTGATATTCATTGATAAGTGGTTAAAATTTATCAAAATATATGATCTTTTCCTATTTAACACAACCCTCTTTTTTATTATATAGATATCTTATCTCTAATTCTCAAAATCTGTTTAAATTAGCTTAAATTCATAACCTGTAAAATCTCTTCTTACTATTTGCAAAAGTAGTCTCTCAGGAAAAACCTTTTAGAGAAAGATTTGAAAAGTATTAGTATTTAATTCCTCTTCGTATGATAAGTTCAGCGTTTTTGTATCACTCTTCATGCCCATTTGATTGGGGGTGGACACAGACCGGTTGAAATGAGGGAGTCGAGGTAGGATGAATTCCTAATGCCCCACAGTGGGCTGGAACTCAATACAACCCTTGAAAAAGAAAGTTTGAAAAGATAGCATCCCAAAGGAAAATGGATATCCATTATGATAAGATATAAGGATGGAACTGAAAAGTTTTAGCACTGAAGATGAAGCGCGACCTGTTGGACTGTGTTGAGAAAAAAAAATAAGCTAGAATTTCTCAGAATTCTCTCAGGCATATTCGATTTTCGTGAGGGTTCTTCAATTATACGGGGGGGGGGATAGACTACTAATCGTTTGCTTGATGCTCAACTGATAGAAAAAATAACGGATCATGTCAAGATTAGCGAACCCACTCACAACAGGGTTTGCTATTCTTTACAAGAAGATTATTGGGTTCGTTATTCTTTACATGGGAATCATCGGGTTTGCTGTTCTATACATGAACACTTCGGTATACATCGCCAGCAAATGGGTATATGGAAATAGTTGAGCACAGAGACCAACAAACACTCCTGCCAATAATCTAAAAAGTTGTGAGACCTGGATAAAATAGTCACAGCGATGACTGGCGAGCTTACAGAAATATAGCTCATAATCTAAACTACCACCACAGAACTGTCAACCATTCTTTGCACTTCGTTGACCAGCAGACAGGTATTCACACACAACATATAGAATCATACTGGGTAAAGCCCAAGGCTAAAATTAGGAAAATGCGAGGATGCAGACGCACTTTTCTACTAGGTTATTTAAATCAGTTCATGTAGATGGAACGAAATACGGTTGATAGGTCATCAGGGTTCTGTAATGCAATTGCCATGCAGTATCCTTTCAATAACTAAGTTTTTTAATAATTTTTTTTTTTATGGAAATTGAATATTATGTTAGTTTAATTGTTCATCTGTCAATAAATAAGATCATAAAACATATCTTGTCAAAGGTTTACTTTTCTTTATATGATGACATTTGGGTTGGTCATTCTTTACATGGTAATCATTGGGTTCGTTGTTCTTGACATGGAGATATTGGGTTCGCTAATCTTGACATGATCCAAAACTACTTATTAAAATCAATTTCTATGTTGTACTTTTGAGTTTATCAATAAAATTCACGGATCAAGTAGAGATACCGACACCCACTACAATACATAACCCCGTAATTGTTAGGCTGGGTTAAGTTAGGTTAGATTAGGTTAGGTAAATACCTAACCTAAGCTAACCTAGTTATTTATGGGGTTATTTAATATACGTGGAATAATTACTCTTATTTGAGCCAATTCACTTATAATTAAATTGCTTTGAATTATTTTTATCTTACATAATATGTTTTGTTACACGAATTACCGCCCTTCTTGATGCATAGACGGGTATCCTTGAGTGTATATTCGACAAAAGATACACAATTTTACTGTTTTGTGGCTGTTAGTATTTTCAGCAACATGAAGAAACTTTATGGTATAAAATTAACCATACATGAGGATTCAGGGGTTGGAGTAAATATATAAGTTGTGTTTTAAATTCTAAATAATGAAACTTTGCTATAATTTTCGTATTTCTAAACTTAGTTTTATATGTAATTTTGATGCTGTACAAATACTACTACTACAGTACTCTCTCTCTCTCTCTCTCTCTCTCTCTCTCTCTCTCTCTCTCTCTCTCTCTCTCTCTCTCTCTCTCTCTCTCTCTCTCTCTCTCTCTCTCTCTCTCTCTATATATATATATATATATATATATATATATATATATATATATATATATATATATATATATATATACAGAAACTCCCATACTTACGAACAACCGAGTTACAAACATTTACAGAATCGAACAAAGTCCTATCCATTATCTAACCATGTATTACTGTAGTGTACTTTATTATTACAATATTATCTGCATGAGTGGTCAGAAAAGTGGCTAATGAAATTCAATACTTCAAAATGTAAGGTAATGAGAATGGGTACAAGTGCAAGAAGGCCCAAGCTTGACTACTCGGTGGCAGGAGTACAACTTCAAGAGACAGAAAATGAGAGAGATCTAGGAGTAAACATACTGGCAGATTTGTCTCCAGAAATACATATAAATGGCATAGTAAGGGCAGCATATGCATTCTTATCAAATGTAAGGGTAGCCTTCAGGCACATGGACAAGGAAATGTTCAGAAATATTTATGTAACCTATGTGAGGCCCAAACTCGAATATGCAGCCCCCTTTTGGAATCCGCACTTGAAAAAGCACATAGCTAAGCTTGAAAAAGTTCAAAGACATGCCACGAAACTGGTGCCAGAAATACGCAATCTCACTTATGATGAGAGGCTGAGGGAATTAGACTTACCATCACTCGAAGCTAGAAGAGTGAGGGGGGATATGGTGACAGTCTTTAAATTCCTTCATGGTTATGATAGAGTGGATAGGGATCGATATTTTGATATGGCTGGCTCTAGAACTAGAGGTCATAGTTTGAAGCTTCGTAAGAAAACTTTTTTGCAGGATGTAAGGAAATACTTTTTCAGTGTAAGAGTAGTTGATAATTGGAATTGGCTAAGCCAGGAGGTAGTTAATGGTATCTCAATCCATAGTTTTAAGGACAGGTATGATAAGTATCACTAAGTATAAAATGGAACCGATGAGGAGACGGGAAGATACGAGCTTTGGGCTCTTGCCCGTAAACACAATTAGGTAATCACAATTAGGTAATCACATGTGTGTACTGTGCAGTACTTTTTTTACCTAAGCACCACGTTCGGAAAATTCTACTTAAGAACGAACTTTTGGACCCTAACTCATTTTTAAGCTGGGGAGCATATATATATATATATATATATATATATATATATATATATATATATATATATATATATTATATATATATATATATATATATATATAAAATGTGTGTTTTAAGAACTTTTGCTTTTCATATCTTCAGACCGCTGCTTATAAAGACTACAATCTCTAATATTCTTTATCCATTTAGTTGCTTATCTATTCACTCATTCATTATATTCCTTTATATTGTTATGAGATGATAATTTGAATATAATCATCAATGGAGGCATTATCATAACCTTCCTATCAAAATTATAAACGCCCTCCGAAGCATATCTTAGAAAAATTAACTACCATGGTAAATGCGTGACCTATAATCATAGGAATAAAAAGTCACAGGGAATTTGCCATGTGATGAAACGGTGGTGGTAAGCCGCCTGTGGCTGTCGAACCTCACTGTAGAATATCCTTGCCTTCCTACCTTGTGGGTGACCCAAGCAGGGTGGAAGGGAGGAAATGTAGCAACATTTAATCCCAAAGGAGCTAAGAGAAGTTGTTGAGGTATGTGTTTATTGTAGTGAATGTGTGTTCCGTGGCTTGCCCACTCCCCTTACAAGGGGGAATGAGGCCATGAATATGTATGTAAAAATTTAGTGGTTAGGTTAGGTTAGATTAGACTTTTTCCTGTGGCTTAATTTTTGTGACATTTTACTTTGATTTTTTTTTTTTTATGATTGTGACACCAGGACGGGCCAAAAAACAAAATATATATAAAATGAAACAGCCCTCATCGGGCCTGGGCACGAAGAATACATAAAGGGAAACAGAGATGAAGAGTGTAATGACTTTTCAGATGTGAAGGGATAAAAGAGTGTGATGAATATCCAAGAATATTCAGTGTAGCTGTAGGCATAGAAAAAGAACCGTAACTGAAGGAAGACTTAACATCGAACTGTCCTGGACAGACCTATTTAAGTTCAAAAAACTTTCAGCTGTAGTATCGCAACGGGCGGCTGGTGCCATGAGCCAACCTACTATAGTTAATAAACCCATCAGGGCAACTAAGATAATGTGAACAAACCTTGATTTTATTATCTTCGATGTCATTCAGAACGTTGGATTTGAGCTTTTTTATTTCAGCTTTGGTTAAGGTATCAGCTTTGGCTATGACAGGCACAATGTTCACTTTTCTGTTCAATCTCTTCATGAATTCAACATCCAATTGTCGTAACCTGAAATGATGATAATAATAATACCACCAACAGCAGTGGTAAAAATATTATTAGTAGTAGCATAAGAAGCAAGGAAGAAAATTAATTTCACTTGAAATATAATATATAACGTGTACATATTAAAGTCAGTTTAAAAAACTAGTCCATTCTTAAATTTTTATTCCGTTTGTATATTTCCTGGATTTTTCAGTAAGTTTGTAAAGTGCCTGATTTTACATATTGTAACATGTTCCTAACTAAACCGAATCTGGGAATGAGGTTAGGATAAGCATATGTTATAGTCATGGTGTAAAATCAAGTGCTATTTAAATCTACTGATATCACACACTTCTGTACATACACTTCTGTACAGTACTGTGTATATATATATATATATATATATATATATATATATATATATATATATATATATATATATATATATATATATATATATATATATATATATATATATATATATATATATATATATATATATATATATATATATATATATATATATATATATATATATATATATATATATATATATATATATATATATATATATATATATATATATATATATATATATATATATATATATATATATATATATATTGTGCACACGTGTGTAAATACAAAAAATAATGCCATAAATCAGAATCCTTACCCATGGCCATAGGGAGGTATGAAATATAAACAGCAGTGTACTCTGTGGTCCTGAATATTCTTGCGGTTTAGTCCAGACTCGTCCTGGAAAAACTTGTTAAACTGCTCATCCACATAACGTTCCACTGATTTCCAGGCTTCTTCGCAGTTCACAGCGTCACCATAACCTGTTATCCATCGTAGAGTATTGTTATTAACGCATCGTCATTTATAGGCATAGTTTATATTCATGGAGTTAAAGAAAAATACTGTTAGGGATATAGGTTTTGTGGTTCATACATTTGAATAATTGAATACTTAAAATGTCAGTCTTAAAGTTGGTTCTTTACAAATAATGAACTTTGTTGGTATTAGGAATAATTGAATATAAAAAGAAATATCAGTTTAGAAATTGAATTCTGTTGAGTATGTATGATTGCACTTCATTGTGGTACTAAGCTATGTGTATATTGTTGGTATTAATTACCTATGATATAATTTAGTAGTTCCTATAGTGATAGTAAGCTATTTTAGAATTTTCTTGAATTCAGTTTAACATGAATTAATGGGTTTTACTATTATAATAAAAAGTGCATATTGAAAACTTCAGTAGAGAACATGCTTTTAGAAGTAAAATAGATTATATTAGTACTGTATTATGAATATTTGAATATAATAACTTCATAGTGTTTTACTATCATTTGTGAAAATAAGCCTCATACGTATGATGCATATTTGAAAATTTTTAATTTCTATTCAATATTTACTCTCTTTAGTGGTAATACGATATGGGAGTGTTTATTTAAGTTTAAGATTTTAGTTTCTCTATTCTAGTAAAGAGCTATAATGGTATAGTGACTATGTGACGACTTGGAAACGGTGTCTTTAGTGGTAGTATTTTACCTGGAAATTTAATTATGTGAGCATTTAAAATATTATGCCAGAATTTTTTCTTAGTCCCATTCATTAATAGTACACTATATACTGTATAGGTATTCCTAATTATAGAATGATTAATATTTAATGTAAAAACTCACCATATAATGGATTATTGAATATTATATTACCGAGACAAGATCCTTCTTTACATATTTTTAATAGTTTAGAATTAAAAGTTTTATTTTTATTGGTACAATGTCATATGAATGTTGCCAATGCTTAATAATGTTTTTATTATTAAAAATTAGTTTTAAGAATGAATTTTCATTATTAATAATAATCGTTGAGTTATGTTTTCATATATTCAGAAGGTATGTCAACCTTGAAGAAATTATACTCATATATATATATATATATATATATATATATATATATATATATATATATATATATATATATATATATATATATATATTGACCTAGAAAGAGCATGAAACAAATATAAATTAAAGAGTACTTTCAATTTCAACAAATATTATATATATATATATATATATATATATATATATATATATATATATATATATATATAAAATATATATATATATATATATATATATATATATATATATATATATATATATATATATATATATATATATAAAGTATTATTACCATTCATAACTGTAATAAATTATGGTATCATAGAGATACATTGATTATAAATTAAAGAAGGAAAAAAATAAGATAGGGCTGAGTCCATTAAAACTCATATTAGACTCGAGGACTTATAATGCAAGTCTTAGACTCCTGGACTCTTACCTGATGACTCTTGGTCTCTTACCTGGCGTATCCACAACTGTCAGGCGAAGCTTAACTCCCCTTTCTTCAATTTCAATTGTTTTCTTCTCAATACTAACTGTCTTCTCTACCAATGCTGTAAACGTCGAAGAAATAATGAGTGGTCTTGATATATAGAGAGCTGTAATGATTTAGTGTATGTACGGTATGTAGTTCATAATAATAATAATAATAATAATAATAATAATAATGATAACAGTAAATATAATAATAGTGAGAGATAATATTGACATGTTTTTGTATTTTCATATATATATATATATATATATATATATATATATATATATATATATATATATATATATATATATATATATATATATATATATATATATATATATATATGGTTTTATTGATAGTTTACGTTTTCAATTTAAAGGATATAATATGTTTGGCTAACTGCTATGCACTGTAATTATCTATCTAACTATCTATATAGATAGATAGACAGATAGATACTCACTCGAAATTTTACCTACGGATTGGATACTCACGAAATGCATGTAAACATTTCCTAATCTGAGATAAGAAGATTAATGTTTAATATTAGTAACATGTTATTAACATAAAAAGGGACCAGTGACTCAGAGCAGCTTAAAAATTGAGAATGACTTTAAAAACAGCGTATTTAACTTACATTCAGCCGTGGGGACTTTTCTCTCTTTGTAAAGATCCGTGAGAAAAAGGCTATTAATGAGGGTAGATTTCCCTAAACCAGCTTCTCCAACGACCATTAGGGTAAAGTCGAATCCTCTTTTGACGCTCTTTCGATGAACTTGCTCCGGGAGGGTGGCAAAACCGATAAATTCCTGAGAATTCTGGCAAAGAGAAAGATTAATAATAATAATAATAATAATAATAATAATGATAATAATAATAATAATAACAATAATAATAATAATAATAATAATAATAATAATAATAATAATAATAATAATAATAATAATAATAATAATAATAATAATAATAATACGTAACCGGAACTTGAGGATGTGAATAGCTATTAGTAGAGGAAATCGTTAATATATATATATATATATATATATATATATATATATATATATATATATATATATATATATATATATATATATATATATATATATATATATATATATATATATATATATATAACCAAATAAGCACGTTACATATGTGAAAACATGAATCATATTATACCCCGACCGGGACTCGAACCTAGGACTTATAATTACTAAGTAAAGGCGCTACCAACTACACACCACAGAAGGTTAAAGGAATCCAAATTAAATGCGAAAATGAAGCCACGAGAGAGGTTGGGGAATCTGTAATATGAATATAGTGGCATTCAGATAGAATACGTTCATTCCTAAGTATAGCAGATATAAGCTATAAGGTTGGATTCCTTTAACCTTCTGTGGTATGTAGTTGGTAGCGCCTTGACTTAGTAATTATAAGTCCTAGGTTCGAGTCCCGGTCGGGGTAAAAAATGATTCATGTTTTCACATATGTAATGTGTTTATTTGGTTATTGTATGACCCGAATGAGATTGGGAATTGAATTAAATGCGAAAATGAAGCCACGAGAGAGGTTGGGGAATCTGTAATATGAACATAAGTGGCATTGAGATAGAATGCATTCATTCCTAAGTATAGCAGATATAAGCTATAAGGTTGGATTCCTTTAACCTTCTGTGGTGTGTAGTTGGTAGCGCCTTGACTTAGTAATTATAAGTCCTAGGTTCGAGTCCCGGTCGGGGTAAAAAATGATTCATATATATATATATATATATATATATATATATATATATATATATATATATATATATATATATATATATATATATATATATATATATATATATATATATATATATATATATATATATATATATATATATATATGATAGTGACACCAATAAAATAAAACTGCCCTTATCGGGCCTGGGCACGAAGAATACATAAAGTAAAGAGAAACAGAGATAGAGAGTGTAATAATTGTCAGATGTGAAGGGTTAATAAGAGATGTGTAAAGAATATCCAAGAATATTCATTATAGCTGTAGGCATAGAAAATGAACCGTAAACTTAAGGAAGACTTAACATCGAACTGTCATTGACAGACCTATTTAAGTTCAAAACACCTTCAGCTGAAAATAAGTTACTTGTACTGGAATTCGCATGGCGTATTTTTACCTCATGGCAAAGGGAAAGATTAATAATAATAATAATAATAATAATAATAATAATAATAATAATAATAATAATGAATTTTGATACTTTATTATGAGTTTCATACCACCCTGCCTATGATCATCTCTTTCTCTAGATTATTTTTCAGTACTAACAAGAGCTCAGAGATGGAGGGATTGCCGTAATCTTTGTCATACGTAACCGGAACTTGAGGATGTGAATAGCTATCAGTAGAGGAAATCGTGGTGGAAATAAGTTACTTGTAGTAGACTTCGATGGCGTATTTTTACCTCATGGGTGACATATTACTGTCTTTTATGCTTATTCATCTTGGTCTTAGGTAATTATATCACTTTGTCTATACTGAACGCAAAAGCTTCGGCCTTTAGTCCATTGGTATATAAAATCCAGTACTCAGACCCATTGATAAAATAAACATGTTACATTTCGAACAATAAACCTTATTGGCTTCCAATTGTTGTCTTTGCCGAATGTATGTCAAGGACATGCCATATATATATATATATATATATATATATATATATATATATATATATATATATATATATATATATATATATATATATATATATATATATATATATAATTTTTACCTTGACCGGGACTTGAACTAAGCCAAGGCGCTACCAACTACAAGTCCAGGTCAGAGTAAAAAATATTCGTATTTTCACATATATATCACTGACACTCATCCATGTGTACAATATATTACGAACAAATCAACTTTAGGAAATGACATAAAACCGCAGACAGCAGAAAATGAACAGCAATGATAATAATAATATATTTTGTAGCCGAATAATTAGGAAGACTTTTATAAGATCCCTTTTCAATAGTACGATATGCAAAATATAATTACCGAGGGTAGTGTTATTATTAATAGTTACTGTTAAATTAGGTACTGTAATAATCACTGAAAATTAGTAGTGATAGCAGTACTGGAGGTAGTAGTAGTAATAGTATTATTAGTAGTAGTTATGCCCTTTTTCCATAGCTTTATTAGAGATTTAAGCGATCGTTATGTGTCTCGTCATTGTCGCCGTGTGTGTTCCTCTCTCTTGTTGTCTTTCAAGAGGCTTCCACTTAGCCTCCTCTCCCTCTTTGATCTCTGTGAGCAGATTCTTCTTCTCGTCATCGTCGTCGTCGTCCTCCTCCTCCTCCTCCTTTCTTCGGGTCTTTTTACTTATTATTATTATAATTATTATTATTATTATTATTATTATTATTATTATTGCTGTCTTTATATATATATATATATATATATATATATATATATATATATATATATATATATATATATATATATATATATATATATATATATATATATATATATATATACATAAGTTTGGTTAACAGTTTAGTGACAAAATAGCAATAATCCGAAGATTATTGTGGTAAACCAAAACAAAATAGCAGCGATTAATTGTGATAAGAATTATGAAACACAAAACGTACAGTTGAAAAAGTCAGTATATAGATAGGTAAATATATAATTTACTACACTAAATAAATAAATAAATATATAAATGAATATTTGGTATGAGATGGATGTCTGTGTATGTAACATTTTGAGAAAAATGTGTTTTAAGAGAAGAACAGCATATAAACAGGCAGTATGACCTGCTGAAGAGTAAACATGGCTAGGAAGTTACAGATATCAAAAACAGGAAGTTTGATAGCCCAAAATATACTGATTACGCATATTGTGAAAAAACATGGAATGTTAATTTTTTACAAATACTGTGGGTAGGTGTGTATATGTGTTCGTGTGTGTGTGGGGGGGAGATAGGTAGATAGATAGATAGATAACATCTGTAACATAGTATTCTTTGAGAGTAATAAATATTTTGACCAATATATACATCCATCCATCATGCCATTCATATATATATATATATATATATATATATATATATATATATATATATATATATATATATATATATATATATATATATATATATATATATATATATATATATATATATATATATATATATATTATCAAATAAGCACATTACATATGTGAAAACATGATTCATTTTTTTACCCCGACCGGGACTCGAACCTAGGACTTATGATTACTAAGTCAAGGCGCTACCACTACACCACAGAAGGTTAAAAGGAATCCAGCCTTAAAAATGATTCATATATATATATTATATATATATATATATATATATATATATATATATATATATATATATATATATATATATATATATATATATATATACAAGTACCATTTGTTTTTAATAAACAAATTGAACCTTTAATCCACAATATGATAGTTTTGTTATTATTATTATTATTATTATTATTATTATTATTATTATTATTATTATTATTATTATTATTATTATTATTAATAATAATAATATTTGGACTGCGGTTAAGTAGTGGTACGAATACTCGGCTCGAAATGTTGCAGACCCGCGATCGAGTCCACCTCGGGGCGTTAGGAATGGCATGCAGTTTTAATGCCCCAGCTCCAATCTTCTTCTTCTTCTTCTTCTTCTTCTCCTTCTTCTTCTTCTTTTTCTTCTTCTTCTTCTTCTTGATATGAATGAATGATATTTTGATGAGGGTCTCTTTAATAGCTATTTTTACAGGCATAACTTGTATTGGAAGGATATTTTGAGTTTTATATAATTCACTGTTGTCTGCATAAAATTATTAGTTACTACCCCCCTGATAAGGGGGAATATGGCTTTGGTACATATGGATTTGGTATATGAATGGACTACTACTACTACTACTACAGCTACTACTACTACTACTACTACTACTACTACTAATAATAATAATATTATTATTATTATTATTATTATTATTATTATTATTATTATTATTATTATTATTATTATTATTATCTCTTTATGTAACCATGAATGCTGGGGGGTGCGGTAATTCAGTGGTAGAGCGCGCGAGTCGGGAAGTGTCAAAACTTGATAATTAATGCGGGTTCTATCCCGCCAGGGAGCGTTATCAAAGGCATACAGGCTTAATCCCCCAACTCTAACATGTCTGTGTCCAGCACCACTCGAATGGGGACTCATTGAAGTATATAAAATGGTAGAACAAAATTCAGTCATGCAGACCTCATTCCTTAGTGTACAATATATTCCCATATCCATTTCTCATGTAATTTTATACCCACACCACCTCGTCTCTCCTCCCTCCCTACCCACGGGTATCTACCCACCCTCCCACCTCCTCCTCTTCTCCCACTCCCCCACATTGCAAACATATCCCCTTCACCCACAGGCTTCTTGATCATATGAGAGACTGGCACCGCCCCCTTCACAAGGCACTGTGGCTCTTATGCCCCAGTGCCCAGTTGTAGGATCCGGGACGCAGGTAACTCTACCCCCGAGGGAGGGTGATGGGAGACCGCTAGTGGCATTTTGGGGGTAGTGGGCGGGAACTCCATAGAGGGGTTCTACATTTCGGTCAATTTCTAGTTCAAACTTGTGTTCAAGCTGTTAACTACTATATATTATTCTATTTATTTCCTGGAAGTTGAGTTGTTTAGTGTGAACATGTCTGAACTTTTGTGTGTTTGTGCATTTATGTGGTTTGTTTAGTCCCCCTAATAAGGGGGCTGAGTCAAAGCAAAAAAATTGGCTCTTTGTGTGAGGAAAATACGAAGGAGGGAATTCTCAGTCCCATTACTCCGCCCCATTAAATCTACTTTCACGACATGCAGGAAAACACAGAGGAGGGATTCTTGTCTCTCACTTAGGGAGCAGATATTACAATAAGTGTCTTCAGTGAATCTTCGATCCACGTCTAATTGTGTACTTAGTTAACCTGATGACATTATAGGGTCTACTATTCTAGGGACATCACTACCCTTTCCTTCTTTTCCTTAAGAAATTTTGACAAAAGTCAATACCAAGTACCGAAGAGATGTGAATTTGTAACTTCCTTTGTATGAGGCAAGGATTGAATCTTGTGTGATTGCCTAATTGTGTTTACGGGAAAGAGCCCAAAGCTCGTATCTTCCCGTCTCCTGATCGGTTCCATTTTATACCTAGTGATACTTATCATACCTGTCCTTAAAACTATGGATTGAGATAGCATTAACTACCTCCTCGCTTAGCCAATTCCAATTATCAACTACTCTTACACTGAAAAAGTATTTCCTTACATCCTGCAAAGAAGTTTTCTTACGAAGCTTCAAACTATGACCTCTAATTCTAGAGCCAGCCATATCAAAATATCGATCCCTATCCACTCTATCATAACCATGAAGGAATTTAAAGACTGTCACCATATCCCCCCCTCACTCTTCTAGCTTCGAGTGATGGTAAGTCTAATTCCCTCAGCCTCTCATCATAACTGAGATTGCGTATTTCTGGCACCAGTTTCGTGGCATGTCTTTGAACTTTTTCAAGCTTAGCTATGTGCTTTTTCAAGTGCGGATTCCAAATGGGGGCTGCATATTCCAGTTTTGGCCTCACATAGGTTACATAAATATTTCTGAACATTTCCTTGTCCATGTGCCTGAAGGCTACCCTTACATTTGATAAGAATGCATATGCTGCCCTTACTACGCCATTTATATGTATTTCTGGAGACAAATCTGCCAGTATGTTTACTCCTAGATCTCTCTCATTTTCTGTCTCTTGAAGTTGTACTCCAGCCACCGAGTAGTAAAGCTTGGGCCTTCTTGCACTTGTACCCATTCTCATTACCTTACATTTTGAAGTATTGAATTTCATTAGCCACTTTTCTGACCACTCATGCAGATTATTTAGATCCTCCTGAAGTTCTCTACCATTGTTCTCGTTTTTTACTTTCTTCACAATCTTTGCATCATCTGCAAACATATTCATGAATGAATTTACAGACTCTGGTAGGTCATTTACATATACAAGGAACAAAAGTGGCCCTAAAACTGAACCCTGTGGAACTCCACTACTAACTCTTCTCCATTCAGATACTGAGTGTCTTACTCTAACCCTCTGTTCCCTTCCTTCTAAGTAAGTTTTTATCCATTCCAAAACATTTCCACCTATTCTAGCCATTGATTGCAGCTTCCTAATAAGTCTCCCATGTGGAACAGTGTCAAACGCTTTCTGGAAGTCTAGGAATATGCAATGTGTGTGTGATTACTTAATTGTGATTACCTAATTGTGTTTACGGGAAAGAGGCCAAAGCTCGTATCTTCCCGTCTCCTGATCGGTTCCATTTTAGACTTAGTGATACTTATGTATGTGATTACCTAATTGTGTTTACGGGAAAGAGCCCAAAGCTCGTATCTTCCCGTCTCCTGATCGGTTCCATTTTAGACTTAGTGATACTTATCATACCTGTCCTTAAAACTATGGATTGAGATAGCATTAACTACCTCCTCGCTTAGCCAATTCCAATTATCAACTACTCTTACACTGAAAAAGTATTTCCTTACATCCTGCGAAGAAGTTTTCTTACGAAGCTTCAAACTATGACCTCTAGTTCTAGAGCCAGCCATATCAAAATATCGATCCCTATCCACTCTATCATAACCATGAAGGAATTTAAAGACTGTCACCATATCCCCCCTCACTCTTCTAGCTTCGAGTGATGGTAAGTCTAATTCCCTCAGCCTCTCATCATAACTGAGATTGCGTATCAGTGTGTGTGTGTGTGAGAGAGAGAGAGTAGGTAGACCCGTGGATATACACAGCTACGTAGTTTACATAGCGCCAGTATATGCACTAGTAGTGTATATATGAGATTATGTGCACTACAGGTGCATGTCACCCCAGGCAAGCAACACGTGCCCCATCTAGCGATTAATTGTCGTTTCGTGTATATACACTAGTTTATGTTATGTTAGGTTAGGTTATATTTTCATATAAATTTGTTATTAGCTTAAAACCCTGGAGAAATCCAGACTTGTTTGTGTATCTGCAACGCTGCTACGTAGTGTACATAACACCAGAATACATTAGCAGTGCATATAGGCGTAGCTTCTCTCTCTCTCTCTCTCTCTCTCTCTCTCTCTCTCTCTCTCTCTCTCTCTCTCTCTCTCTCTGTATATATATATATATATATATATATATATATATATATATATATATATATTTATATATATATAACTAATAATAATAATAATAATAATAATAATAATAATAATAATAATAATAATAATAATAATAATAATCAAGAAGAAGAAAAAAACAAAAATTTATATAATTTAATAACCTCTCTCTCTCTCTCTCTCTCTCTCTCTCTCTCTCTCTCTCTCTCTCTCTCTCTCTCTCTCTCTCTGTGAGGAAGCCTTTCCGTCTTGTTATTGTTCTCACAATGACGATGTCCGGGACGAGCACCATCCTTATCACCATATCTACCACCATTGCACTACCACCAGCACTGCGCACTATCCCTTTTTTATAAGTGCTAAGAAAATTACCCTCATCGGGCCTGGGCATCAAGAAAAGCTCTGAGGCAGAGAAAAAGTAGCAGCTTAGGGACAAGGCAGAAATAAGAGAATGCTAAACAGTAGGAACAGGATAGGTTGAGAGAAGAGTCTAAGAAATGAATATCTAGAAATACGGCAGGATTAAGCCCTGAGAAGACGATGGATCAGTTTTTTGAAGGAAGAAAGGTCATGAGCATTAGAGAGGACAAAAATAATAAGGGAAATCCGGAGCATGAAGCAGTCACTGCAACTACTCATCAGCGAGTTACACATCATAGTGTTCAGAAACTATTTGATTTATACCAGAGAGGAAGCCAGCTCAATTCCTTGCCCATCCAAGCCCGGATTAAGGGAGGGGCGTGGGGCTAGGCGAGGTCATTCGGCTATAAAACAAGATTCCGTAGCCAAAACCAAATACTAGTCGTTATGATACTACTGAAAACCAGTGACACTAATGAACATGGGGAAAACTAAGTATAAAGATAAGATAAAAATAAACATTTATAGCCTACCTTGATCCTTGATTATTATTATTATTATTATTATTATTATTATTATTATTATTATTATTATTATTATTATTATTATTATTTTTCTGTAATGTGATCTTTATAATTTCTTGCATAAACCACAAATTTTTGTGCAACAGAACACCTTATTCATTTTCCGTGACAAAAATTGGTTATATTTAACTTTCTCACCCACATTCAGCTGCATAACCAAGACTCGTAAACAAAGGAAGTCCGTAAAAAAACAGTACAGATACATAATTATATTTATCGCTCTTCAGGAAGCGCTGCAGAAGGGGGAAGGGTTGATAACAGTTTACTTCTGAAGAAGGAGAAAGCCTTCTGTGCTTTCTCTCCACTTGACAGCTCGGCTCTACAGCCCCATCTTCGCTGGCATCTTCATGGGGGTTAGGTTCTCTCTTTCTTCTCTTAAGGGGGGTTTACACGGTCAAACGGTTCGTCGAACGTGGTTCGACAGACAAGTGTTTGAAGTGATGTTCGAACGTATGAACGGGGTATTTGGTTGTCGAACACGTTCGACAAACGTGTTCGACAACCAAATACCCCGTTCACACGTTCGAACATCACTTCAAACACTTGTCTGTCGAACCGCGTTCGACGAACCGTTTAACCGTGTAAACCCCCCTTTAGAGGGTACAGCCTTTGCATATCTACCCATTTTCTTGGTGAATTTTTTTTAACTTACGAGGGAAATTTTCTTTCATAGTGGCCACCATGGCCGAGTGGAAAGGCTTGCGACTATGATTCGTCAGGTCTGAGGTTAAAAAATCAGGATAACAGTCGCACATGTCAGTACCAAACGTCCTTCGAAAGAAGGCAACGTCCTAGCAGTAAACAGAAAAGGGAGACCGTGACGTAAATGAGAATGGGTACAAGTAGTATGTTGGCCCATCGCAGCAACCACCCATTGCGATACTACAGCTGAAGGTATTTTGAACTTAAATAGAACTGTCGAAGACAGTCGGAGTTAAGTCTTCCTTCAGTTACGGTTCTTTTTCTATGTCTACATTAACACTGAATATTCTTGGATGTACATTACACATCTCTTGTTATCCCTTCACATCTGACAAGTCACAGCACTCCCCATCTCTGTTTCTCTTTACTTTATATATTCTTCGTGCCCAGGCCCGATAAGGGCTATTTTATTTTATTATTTTTTTTTGGCCCGTTCTGGTGTCACATTCATATATATATATATATATATATATATATATATATATATATATATATATATATATATATATATATATATATATATATATATATATATATATATATATATATATATATCACATCACAGAGGGGAATTTTCTTTCATCCCATAAAAGGGTTTTGGTTTTTGCTTAATAGTTCCTCACCTTGTGATCTACATTAATGACCTGAAAGACCGTTGGTTCATGCTCTCTCCTAAGTGTTTCTGCTGATGCCATTTATTGTCTTTTTTCTAGCGTTCTACCTCACAAGCATTGACGGTGAAAGGATTTTCCTCTCCTTTGAAAATTTTATCATGGATATATAGCCCTTTCTTGTGGGATCCCACTGTAGCATCCTAGGTTATGGCTTTCTCCAATACTGGGTATTGTCTTGCGCACGCACACACACACACACACACACACACCGCGCGTTCAGTGACACACGGAATTGCTCCTCTTAAATTTTTAACTGTTTCGAGTGACTAAAGTGCTTAGTGGAAAACTTTACCATAACTTCCATAAATCTGAAATCCTGCAGAGTATTGTGAGTACAAAAAACTAATATTTGTTGTAAGGCGAGACTGTTCATATTAAAGGAAAAAAATTGAGAACTTTTTCGTGAGGAAGAGAGAGAAGCTGCCGTCCAGTTTCTGCCTTGAGGGAAATCTAGAAGAGTTGCCAGACGTGGAGCCATCACACCACATTACCTAATTTTTTGTGTAAACTGGGGAAAGCTCTTAAGCCGTTTTACCTGATCCTGTGGTTCTATATATTGTTAAAATCAGCATCCTTCCCATTTATATTAACTACTTAGTTAGTTTGATACACGAAAAAATTGAATAATAAAAAAAAAAAAAAAATACCAAATACCCACCTGTCAACAGTACTGAGTTAAGTTGCCAATTAGTACAGCAGTCCTATTTTCTTCATTTTTTTTGCTTTTCTTTTAGCTTTCTCTTTTGCTATTTTGTTATTTTGTATATATATTGAGTTAAATGTAAAGTCTAAATCCCGTGATAACATATCTTGGTTAGCAAGTCAGTTTATCAGTTAGGAAGAATATATAACAGAAACAGGTGGGTGCCACCTCGAACACAAATTCGAATTTTCCTTCAGGTTTGACTTTTGTTTTTCTTTTTCTTTTTATACTTAAATTACCATGGTCAAGTTTTTAAGTTAAGATGTGTGTTACCAGAAAGGAGACAAACTGAGTCACTAAATAGCACTTATATGGAGATATAAAAATTCTGTGTGAAGGTAAATTAGAAGTTTTTCTCTTTTCTTTTTTTTTCCTCTTTCTCGTCTTCTTTCTATATTCTGTGAGAGGGAGAACATAAAAATGAGGCCATCTCTGTCCCAAACCTCTCCCACCCATGGGTCGGGAGAAGGGGTAGTCATCAGAGGACTTAAACAGAGAATCAAGAAGTTAGAGGAAATGGTTACAAGCCTTGATGATAAAATTCGGAATATGGATGGAGAAATGAAAGAGAATGAAACACTCAGAGAACAAATAAGATCTTTGGAGGAAGCAAATAAAGCACAAGGGCAGGAGAGAAAGGAACTAGAAAAAAGAATAAAGAAGCTGGAAGGGGAAAAGAGTCAACTAGAATCTAGAATTTCTAAACAAGAAGATAAAAACAAACAGCTAAATGACAACCTAAAGGAATTAGATGTTAGTTCACTGCTCTCTTCTGAGAGAGACGAGATTGCTGCTTGGAATGTCCAGATTAAGGAAAACATTGAACAGTTCAGAAAAGAGTTCCAGGAGCTGAATATGGAAAATGATGCCATGAAAACGTCCTTTGCTGATGCACTAAAGGGGAATGTGGCAGTAAAAGAGGCTGTAAAGGTGGTGGCACTGGAAAACATACAAACAGTTGACTATAAAGAGACAGTAATCGAAAAAATAAAGACGTTGTGATGGAAAGGGCAAACCCACTCATCAGACAGGCACTTGATAAGGAGAAGACAGTGGTAATCTCAGGCATAAGTGAATCCCAGGAGCCAACATGGCAGGGGAGACTTGAAGAAAATAAAGCTAACGTTGTAGACCTGATAAGAAAGCTTGGAGTAGTATGTGGTCCTGAGGATATTGTAAACATACACCAACTAGGTAAATATTCGAGGGAAGGAAAGCCGAGACCAACAAAAGTAACCTTTGAGAGAGGGGAGACATGTAGGGAAATATTGTTGAGAAAAAAAAGTCTAAAAGACCTTCAAGAATGCAAAGAAGTGTTCATTAGACGATACAGAACACAGGAAGAGATGGGAAAGATCAAAAACTTGTTGCAAGAGGCAAGAAGGTTAAATGATGAAAGAAATGAAGAAGAGAAGAAAAATTTTCGTTACAGAATACTTCCAGACAAAGGGGAGATAAAGAAGATAATGACAGAAGATCAGGGGATGGGGCCTCATTAAGATTGTTACACACAAATGCTGATGGATTAGCTGGTAAGGCAGTAGAATTAAAAGATAGGATTCACAACAGTAAGGCAGATATAGTAGCAATTACAGAGACTAAGTTGAGTGAGGACATAAACAGTGTCACAGTTTTTCCTAAGGGCTTCAGAATACTAAGGGTCGAAAGATCTGAGAGGACTGGTGGAGGGATAGCACTGCTCATAAGTGAGAGGATTCAAGTTGAAGAAATAAACTTGGCTATAGAAAGTGAGTTCAGGGAATTTCTTGTTGCTCGCATAAATACTGGGTCAGAGAGCATTATAATAACTGTTGTATACAACCCACCAAGGAACCAAAATAGGCTTGAAATTTATGAGGAAAGTCATATAGGTACGATTGAAGTCATAAACTCAGTTGTTAACATGGCGCGGGAGAAAAAATGTAGGATTTTGATTATGGGAGACTTTAATCATAAAGAGATAGATTGGATAAATCTTGACCCACACAGTGGTGAGGACTCATTTGGGGCAAGATTCCTAGATTGCGTACAAGGGAATTTCCTACACCAACATGTAATGGAACCAACAAGAGCCAGGGGTGGGGATGAGCCATCACTACTTGATCTGGTGTTCACAGATAATGTGTTGGATATTGAAAATATTGAGTATGAACCACCAATTGGAAAGAGTGACCACTGTGTGTTGTTGATGGAGTATATCATTGAAGACATTCTGCCTGAGAGTAGAGGCACTGAGGACATGAGGAGGAACTATCCGAAAGGAGATTACATCAAAATGAATGAGCTTTTTGCAGTTATTGACTGGAAATCCTTATTTTACAACAAATCTGTACAAGAAATGTATGACATCTTTTGTGAGAAATATGGGAAGATAGTAGATTGGTGCATACCTGTCACCAAAGTAGGTGTAATTCATGCCAGAGAGAAATGGTTCGATAATGGGTGTAAAAGAGCCAAGGAGTGGAGAGACAAATGCTGGAAAAGGTATAGGAGGAGAAAAAACATAAATGCCTGGCAAACCTACAAAAGAGCAAGAAATGACTACCTAAGTAAAAGGAGAGAGGCAGAGAGAGATTATGAGAGGGACATCACCAGGAAGGCTAAAGAAAATCCCAAGCTTTTCCACAGCTTTATCAGAGGAAAACTGAAGGTAAAAGAACAGGTTTTAAGGCTAAAGAGAGCGGATGGAAGCATCACTGAGACGGACGAAGAGATCTGCAAAGAATTGAACAAGGAGTTTCAGTCAGTATTTACAGTAGAAAATACCCCACCCCCTCAGATTGCAGTGATAGAAGCTCAAGGGCCGGTATTAGAGAACATCAACCTTACAGCCACAGAGGTATGCAAAGCGCTGATGGATTTAGATGTTCATAAAGCTACAGGTCCTGATGACATATCCCCTCATGTGCTTAAAAAATGCGCAAACACAATATCAGTGGCACTAAGTATCATATTTAAGGAGTCACTGGAGTCGGGGGAGATTCCAAGATGCTGGAAACAAGCAAATGTGATACCTATCTTCAAAAAGGGAAGGAGGGATACGGCTCTGAACTATAGACCAGTTTCCTTGACCAGCATAGTTTGCAAACTTATGGAGAAACTACTAAGGAAACATATCTCTCTTCACTTGGAATCCTTCAACTTTTTGTCAGTGAGGCAACATGGCTTCAGAGAAGGAAGATCAACAGTAACAAACTTATTAGAATTTTATGATGAGGTAAGCCAAATCTTACAGGAAAGAGAGGGCTGGGCAGATTGCATATTCCTAGACTTCCAGAAAGCGTTTGACACTGTTCCACATGGGAGACTTATTAGGAAGCTGCAATCAATGGCTAGAATAGGTGGAAATGTCTTGGAATGGATAAAAACTTACTTAGAAGGAAGGGAACAGAGGGTTAGAGTAAGACACTCAGTGTCTGAATGGAGAAGAGTTAGTAGTGGAGTTCCACAGGGTTCAGTTTTAGGGCCACTTTTGTTCCTTGTATATGTAAATGACCTACCAGAGTCTGTAAATTCATTCATGAACATGTTTGCAGATGATGCAAAGATTGTGAAGAAAGTAAAAAACGAGAACAATGGTAGAGAACTTCAGGAGGATCTAAATAATCTGCATGAGTGGTCAGAAAAGTGGCTAATGAAATTCAATACCTCAAAATGTAAGGTAATGAGAATGGGTACAAGTGCAAGAAGGCCCAAGCTTGACTACTCGGTGGCTGGAGTACAACTTCAAGAGACAGAAAATGAGAGAGATCTAGGAGTAAACATACTGGCAGATTTGTCTCCAGAAATACATATAAATGGCGTAGTAAGGGCAGCATATGCATTCTTATCAAATGTAAGGGTAGCCTTCAGGCACATGGACAAGGAAATGTTCAGAAATATTTATGTAACCTATGTGAGGCCAAAACTCGAATATGCAGCCCCCTTTTGGAATCCGCACTTGAAAAAGCACATAGCTAAGCTTGAAAAAGTTCAAAGACATGCCACGAAACTGGTGCCAGAAATACGCAATCTCGGTTATGATGAGAGGCTGAGGGAATTAGACTTGCCATCACTCGAAGCTAGAAGAGTAAGGGGGGATATGGTGACAGTCTTTAAATTCCTTCATGGTTATGATAGAGTGGATAGGGATCGATATTTCGATATGGCTGGCTCTAGAACTAGAGGTCATAGTTTGAAGCTTCGGAAGAAAACTTGTTTGCAGGATGTAAGGAAATACTTTTTCAGTGTAAGAGTAGTTGATAATTGGAATTCGCTAAGCGAGGAGGTAGTTAATGCTATCTCAATCCATAGTTTTAAGGACAGGTATGATAAGTATCACTAAGTCTAAAAATGGAACCGATCAGGAGACGGGAAGATACGAGCTTTGGGCTCTTTCCCGTAAACACAATTAGGTAATCACAATTAGGTAATCACACACACACACACACACACACACACACACACACACACACAGTTTTAAGGACAGGTATGATAAGTATCACTAAGTCTAAAAATGGAACCGATCAGGAGACGGGAAGATACGAGCTTTGGGCTCTTTCCCGTAATCACAATTAGGTAATCACAATTAGGTAATCACACACACACACACACACACACACACACACACACACACACACACACACACTGGGTCAGAGAGCATTATAATAACTGTTGTATACAACCCACCAAGGAACCAAAATAGGCTTGAAGTTTATGAGGAAAGTCATATAGGTACTATTGAAGTCATAAACTCAGTTGTTAACATGGCACGGGAAAAAAAATGTAGGATTTTGATTATGGGAGACTTTAATCATAAAGAGATAGATTGGATAAATCTTGACCCACACAGTGGTGAGGACTCATTCGGGGCAAGATTCCTAGATTGCGTACAAGGGAATTTCCTACACCAACATGTAATGGAACCAACGAGGGCCAGGGGTGGGGATGAGCCATCACTACTTGATCTAGTGTTCACAGATAATGTGTTGGATATTGAAAATATTGAGTATGAACCACCAACTGGAAAGAGTGACCACTGTGTGTTGTTGATGGAGTATATCATTGAAGATAATCTTCCTGAGAGTAGAGGCACTGAGGACATGAGGAGGAACTATCCGAAAGGAGATTACATCAAAATGAATGAGCTTTTTGCAGTTATTGACTGGAGAACCTTATTTTACAACAAATCTGTACAAGAAATGTATGACATCTTTTGTGAGAAATTTGGGAAGATAGTAGATTGCTGCATACCTGTCACCAAAGTAGGTGTAATTCATGCCAGAGAGAAATGGTTCGATAATGGGTGTAAAAGAGCTAAGGAGTGGAGAGACAAATGCTGGAAAAGGCATAGGAGGAGAAAAAACATAAATGCCTGGCAAACCTACAAAAGAGCAAGAAATGACTACCTAAGTAAAAGGAGAGAGGCAGAGAGAGACTATGAGAGGGACATCACCAGGAAGGCTAAAGAAAATCCCAAGCTTTTCCACAGCTTTATCAGAGGAAAACTGAAGGTAAAAGAACAGGTTTTAAGGCTAAAGAGAGCGGATGGAAGCATCACTGAGACGGATGAAGAGATCTGCAAAGAATTGAACAAGGAGTTTCAGTCAGTATTTACAGTAGACAATACCCCACCCCCTCAGATTGCAGTGATAGAAGCTCAAGGGCCAGTATTAGAGAACATCAACCTTACAGCCACAGAGGTATGTAAAGCGCTGATGGATTTAGATGTTCATAAAGCTACAGGTCCTGATGACATATCCCCTCATGTGCTTAAAAAATGCGCAAACACAATATCAGTGGCACTAAGTATCATATTTAAGGAGTCACTGGAGTCGGGGGAGATTCCAAGATGCTGGAAACAAGCAAATGTGATACCTATCTTCAAAAAGGGAAGGAGGGATACGGCTCTGAACTATAGACCAGTTTCCTTGACCAGCATAGTTTGCAAAGTTATGGAGAAACTACTAAGGAAACATATCTCTCTTCACTTGGAATCCTTCAACTATTTGTCAGTGAGCAACATGGCTTCAGAGAAGGTAGATCAACAGTAACAAACTTATTAGAATTTTATGATGAGGTAAGCCAAATCTTACAGGAAAGAGAGGGCTGGGCAAATTGCATATTCCTAGACTTCCAGAAAGCGTTTGACACTGTTCAACATGGGAGACTTATTAGGAAGCTGCAATCAATGGCTAGAATAGGTGGAAATGTTTTGGAATGGATAAAAACTTACTTAGAAGGAAGGGAACAGAGGGTTAGAGTAAGACACTCAGTGTCTGAATGGAGAAGAGTTAGTAGTGGAGTTCCACAGGGTTCAGTTTTAGGGCCACTTTTGTTCCTTGTATATGTAAATGACCTACCAGAGTCTGTAAATTCATTCATGAATATGTTTGCAGATGATGCAAAGATTGTGAAGAAAGTAAAAAACGAGAACAATGGTAGAGAACTTCAGGAGGATCTAAATAATCTGCATGAGTGGTCAGAAAAGTGGCTAATGAAATTCAATACTTCAAAATGTAAGGTAATGAGAATGGGTACAAGTGCAAGAAGGCCCAAGCTTTACTACTCGGTGGCTGGAGTACAACTTCAAGAGACAGAAAATGAGAGAGATCTAGGAGTAAACATACCGACAGATTTGTCTCCAGAAATACATATAAATGGCATAGTAAGGGCAGTATATGCATTCTTATCAAATGTAAGGGTAGCCTTCAGGCACATGGACAAGGAAATGTTCAGAAATATTTATGTAACCTATGTGAGGCCAAAACTCGAATATGCAGCCCCCTTTTGGAATCCACACTTGAAAAAGCACATAGCTAAGCTTGAAAAAGTTCAAAGACATGCCACGAAACTAGTGCCAGAAATACGCAATCTCAGTTATGATGAGAGGCTGAGGGAATTAGACTTACCATCACTCGAAGCTAGAAGAGTGAGGGGGGATATGGTGACAGTCTTTAAATTCCTTCATGGTTATGATAGAGTGGATAGGGATCGATATTTTGATATGGCTGGCTCTAGAACTAGAGGTCATAGTTTGAAGCTTGGTAAGAAAACTTCTTTGCAGGATGTAAGGAAATACTTTTTCAGTGTAAGAGTAGTTGATAATTGGAATTGGCTAAGCGAGGATGTAGTTAATGCTATCTCAATCCATAGTTTTAAGGACAGGTATGATAAGTATGACTAAGTATAAAATGGAACCGATCAGGAGACGGGAAGATACGAGCTTTGGGCTCTTTCCCGTAAACACAATTAGGTAATCACAATTAGGTAATCACACACACACACACACACACACACACACACACACACACACACACACACAGAGGTGGAGCCATCACATCACATTACCTAATTTTTTGTGTAAACTGGGGAAAGCTCTTAAGCGGTTTACCTGATCCTGTGGTTCTATATATTGTTAAAATCAGTATCCTTCCCATTTATATTAACTAGTTAGTTAGTTTGATACACGAAATAATTGAATAATAAAAAAAAAAAATACCAAATATCCACCTGTCAACAGTACTGAGTTAAGTTGCCAAGTAGTACAGCTGTCTTATTTTCTTCATTTTTTTGCTTTTCTTTTAGCTTTCTCTTTTACTATTTTTTTATTTTGTATATATATTGAGTTAAATGTAAAGTCTAATCCCGTGATAACATATCTTGGTTAGCAAGTCAGTTTATCAGTTAGGAAGAATAATATAGCAGAAACAGGTGGGTGCCACCTCAAACACAAATTCGAATTTTCCTTCAGGTTTGACTTTTGTTTTTCTTTTTCTTTTT